>OENM01000773.1:24671-59136 GCA_900239745.1 Rotaria magnacalcarata
AAGAGACATTTGTACGTAAGAATACAATTTTGGAACAATCGTTCCGATCATAAAGAGAAAGCAGAAGAAAGAAAAGAATAAACACAAATTATCTTGTTTGGAGTTTCGTCGATATTTGTAGTCTGACATTAATTTCGGATAAAACCAAGCTTTCTGAAAAGCAAATCCTAGTGCTAACGATTATATATATATGCAGACGAATCAGAAATATTACCTTGCAGACACGCCCATTTCTAATACACTTCGCACTGCACCAGTATGTGCAAACAAAGATTGTTGATATTGCGACACTTACAAAGGCTTTACTCAAATTCGAAATAATCTCATGTAAAATTTTCTGAAAAAACGAGATCTCTACAGGTGCACTAACTGGAGTCAATGTTGTTGAGAATATAGTTCGATTGGTTAATGAAGTATACACTTGCGGTGCCTTATCATACTTCTCGATCAATCTTCTTACTATAATAGAGTGGCCCCATGTCAATGTCACGAAGCCGCCATCATAAAAAATAAATATTCGTTAGACTACTTGACCAATCAGGACATATGTGGTGCCATCTTATAGACTTCTCTGTTGCATCATCAAGGAGATTTTGTAAATTGGAATCAACTTTTACAAGTTTATAAATATCAGCTAATTAATAAAATAATGAAAAAGCGATAAACAAACGAAAGTCAAGCCTAATCGTCGGTTTTGTCAAAACGAATCGTCGACAGGAGGCACTTTAAAGGTAGTTATTGCAATGTAGTTAGTTAGAATTTGTAGGATGTTCAAAGTAAAAATAAATTAGAAACATTGAATTGAGACACAAAGTACAGAAACAGATGTTTTCGTGTAAATTTATTTGTTCCCTCCCCCACCCATATTTATGAATACCCTGTTATACTGAACGATTTCCTTCGGTTCTAACGGTGCAGATTTGACTATATATAGCATCTTTAGAAATATAGTAAAGTCATTAAGTCACTTTTATTTCTAATAACTATCGCACAAAATTTCTAAGTCAAGCTAAAATCACACAAATGTTAATTGATCTTTCAAGGCGAGTAATATCGTTCTAGTATCGATCGAGTCAAATCGTCTTGGTTTTCAAATTTTCGGTCGAACAATGTGATTTTCTTTGTTCGTCCATCAATTTGGCAGACAATCCAGAAGTTCGCGTCGGGTTGATCAACATATGGAACATCAATAGCTTGGTAGGGATAACCTGTGCCTACATTTTCATTGGTACTAATAGTAACATTTGCATTAGATCTCGCTAATTCTCCATCTTTGCTGTATCTATGAACAGCATAAACATATTTCATGTTAGGTTCAAGTTTCACTTTGATAGTTTCCGGCCCACTACCATCTCGACAGTCGCAATCAAGAGACACGTTTGTTTCACTTTGTACTTGAAAATATACGTGTCGTCCATCGGAAACATACAAATGTGAATCAAGATCCTTTGGTTTTTCTCCCCACATGAGTAGAAATTCAACCTCATCAGGTTGCATTTGACGATAGATAAAGACTATAATCGAATCTGCACCTCTATTGGGATACAAGATTCTTTGAATTCTTGTAGCTTTGTACTGAGCTAGGTTTGTATTTACTTCAATATCGTAACAATTCTGTGGCAAATTTCGAGGAAGACTAATAGCACCATTTTCATTAGTTTTACCAGTAAAAACGACTTTGCCTTGTGCTGAAATTTGAACTGTGGTGTTAGAAAGCAATTGATTAATGGAATTACGAACGATGAGTTCCTTCGGCATGCAAATATCACTATTCGGTTCAATATGAATACTCCATGTACCAATAATAGTTGTTGAATTTGCATAATATATTGTCACTTGATACTCGCCGTAGTTACTAAAATTAAATCTGTCAGTGATGTTTGCTTCAACGACGACTCGATCTCGAGATGTGTAGTAAGTAGCTGAGAATGATACACCACTATATCCTTTGGGACCGTTGAATTTAACAGTAAGTGAAGTACCGTTCATTGGAGCCTTAATATTGTCGGCCCAACGTAACACAGTTAATGATTTTGTATCCGTGGCAGAAAATTCAGCAGTCAATGTGTTCTTCCACATGAACATAATATCACGTGTTTTCGTGGCTTCGACGGTGTAGACACCTTCAATGGTTGCAGTTGAAAAGAGATAACAAAAATAAAAGGAATCCTTTTCATAGATAAATTTCAAAAATCGTACATTATTTTCTTGTTCATTCTATTTCGACTGTTTCTTTTTTTGTAATGTTTCTTAGGCTAGCACTGTCTATTTCAAGCAAATTGATATCACTTCGAAGAAAGCTACAAACTTTCATAAGTTATCTTCAACCAATAAAAGATTATCTCTTCTTACAAATATTTATCAAAAAATATCAAAATCAAATCCGAAACAAATTCTTATAGATAGATTCTCTCTTATGAAAATAATAAAAACACGACTCCAATTTTCTATTTCATATGATTCAAATATCAATCGATATTGTTCTACTCTAGACATTATTAAGATCCTGTGAAAATAACATCGAGTAACATTAATTGGTATATTCTCCTTACCAATAGTGCGAAACATCTTAGAAGAATTAAGAAATACATTCAAAGTTACTGTTTTTCGAACTTAAGAGTTGAATCATTGAAAAACATGTTACTAGTAAATCCTAAGTCAAAATTTGACCTCTAAGTAAAACTCGAATTCATTGTAATATGCTGAGATTTTCTCTTGTATAGCATTCGACTTTTGAAATGCATTCTCATTACTACTAAATTCGTTTAAAGGATTGATTCGGAGCTAGACTTTCCCTGCTTGCTTTTGTGATAAATCCGTAACCATGAACAAAATGCACTGATAATAGATAATAAACTCTATCAGACGATAGCTGCACACTAATCTTGACTATTTTGAACTATTCTCACGACGCATAAAAATATATGTGTATGAGATAGACATATATTTAAAGCAATTGAACACTTCAATACATTGCTTTGTTAGTAGTCAGTACATATATATATATATATAAATATTACCTTCTAGGATACATCGGTATGCATTGATTTCGAATTGAAGCGAAACATTATTTTCATGGATACTTGAAATGGCTGCTTGAAGTTCATTGTATTCAGCTAGTAACGAGGCGAACATTTGTTCCAAAGTGGTTAATTGGTTGCTGTGTTCAAATTGCATGTCCTCATATGCATCTTCGAGTTGTTGCAACAGCACGGCCAACCGTCTGTTTTCTTTCTGTGCTTCCGCTAGTTCTAATGCATATTTTTCTGAATCTGTCACAAGCGCTTTGATATCAATTTTTCCAGCGACTAAATTTCCACCCGTATGCGCGTCAGCAAACTGTTGCGTCGCGTAGTTAATTTTTAGATTATAGTACTCTAAAGAGAAAGTATAATTGATGTAACTTTTCGATAGGAAGAAAATTTTCAAATCGTAATTTTGTGAAATTTACAATAGTCTGAGTTGCTTTTAATCAAATAGTCTTAAATAGTTTGATATTGGGAACTGTTAAACGCTGTAGCTCGAATAGAAATCTTTTTTTCTGTTCGCAGTAGATTTTTGGTAAAGTTATATCAATAATTCAAAATTATGTGTAATGCTAGCGAAACAAGTAGAAAGATTATTATTCATCTTCACCTCGTTGTTATATATAACTGTTTAGGCTAGTTGTGCAAACATAAAAATTCATTAGGCATTAGGCATTTGGCATTATAGACATTTCATAATCATGCATTCGAACGTTCAGTTATACAAATGATTAGGGTCTATAAAATAAATCTCAGAAATATGAACTCTGGAAACATATTGTATGGGCAGTGTGTTTGCATAAGCACCTAGCTCGTTCAAATTTATCTATTATTGATATATTACTGTGCACCATTTCTTGGTCGTTTGATATCTGAGTTTTAGTCCCACTGGCTTATGTAGTCTTTTGATTTATAAATATTATACTAAGTAGTACGGAAAGTCTTGCTTTTCTAGAAAACATTACCAAATAATATTACAGTTGAAACGTCTACTATTTGCAATCTAAATACATCGAATATTATTTATTATTTTTACCTTCCCATTGCTTATGTCGTGCATCTGAAAGTATTGCAAAATCATTCTTGATTTTTGCAATTGACAATTTAATTTCGTTTTGATAGAATTGATTAACATCAATTTGAAATGAGCTGTGTGAAAGCACTAAATTTTTTTCTTCCTCAAAAACAGCCATGAAGAAGAGCATTTCTTCACGTAATGTTTGTAATTCAGATTCGAGCACAACACGCGCCATCAATTCAGCATCATATCGCTTATTCAACGCTTGTAGACTTTTCAGTTGCTCGCCCATTTCAATTTTGCTTTGTTCAATTTCCGCCTTCTTACTACCAACTTGGCCACTATACGATTCAAGCTCGATTTTGGTTCGATCAAGGTCTTGTTGTGCAACCAAAGCAATTTGTTTATGAGCATCCATAAGTCTTTTTATGAAAGAAATTTGATTGTTTATCGATGCTTTATCCAAGGTCGCTCGTATAGATTGTACTTGAGCTGATTGCATTCCACGTGCCACTGTATCGAGATCCCGTCGACAAATGGCTAAAGCTGCCTCGCTTTCATGTCTTTGGCTTCTAGGATCAACTTTAACAATAGAATGAAATAAATATTTATTTATATTTTAATATGAGAAGACGTATTTTTGTAAATAATTTACCCCAACGATCTCGTAAAGCTAGAATTTGAACACTTAATTGTTTATTTGCTTCTTCAAGATTTTGAACTCGTTTGAGATACATAGCGAAAGTATCGTTGAGTTGTTGTATTTCACGTCGTTCTTCATCGTGCTGAACATGCATTACTTTCATCCGAGAAATGTGAAGTTCATTAACAGCCATATTGCTATTTTTTCGTTATCACAATGATCAAGATGAAGAAAAATGAGTGTAGTATTAATTTGTATCTGCAATAGAACTGAGAATGAATTCATACGCCTTTAGCGCTACTTGAGGAACAACTCAAACTGTGAAAATGCTAGGTATGATATAATGCATAACCATCTGAGTAACATAATCAGGATTCTATTTTATTGCTCAAACTAGTCAAATATGAGCCGAATTTCTGTGGGCTCTCACATTTTTCACGCCGAACCCTATCTCATCGAAGAATCCTTTACTCCTCTGTTTGATTTTTATTTATCTTTATTTACTACGGTAAAACCAGAACATAATTGTTGATTATACCTGACTAATCTAAATCAGTCCTGGAAATTTTTATCGACTGTATTTAGAAAAATTAACATGATCTTCGGCTTCCACATTGCTATGAACCCTTGAAACTTTGATGCTGAAATTTTTTTAATATTAAAAAAACTCGAGAGTTGCTGTACTGAAAAAAGTCCCAACTCTATTTGACTAATATAAAAAATGTCAACAGATCTTTATTGGTGTGTACCTAAAAGTGAAATATAAACAACCCGAATAGTGCCAATGCCATAGATGAACTTCAGAGAGCTTATAGTTCTCCTGTCATCTATCCTCAAAAATCTCTTTGAGTCGCTACCAACATAAAATATTTTAAAAAGTTCCGAATTTTTATCAGCTATCATTATCCTATATGTTTCTGCTTTCGAAGTCAATGCTAAAAGGTTTCCAACTGACACCTAATATTTTGAAAAATCGATAGGTTACATAGTAATCCGTTCTTGAAATAGTTGGTTCCTGAAATAAATAATTTTGAAAAAGCAATCACAAATCGATTCTTTTTTTTTATCACGTAACCTTGTATTCTTACAGTCAACAGACATCTTTTGGGACTTCTGTATGATTTAAATTCAAGAACAAGTTCACTAATTAATAACATAGATTTTAATAGCTTCAGGAGAGGAATGCTAATAATAGATCCCGAATCATGCTGTTGACTTTATAGTCACTATGAGAAGCGTGAAGATTATTGACAAATATATTTAATGTATGTACTATAAATCTCAATTCATTAGAAACTAAACAGCTGTCTATTATGAATTAAGTTTCTTTAGGAGTCACAGAATAGTTCAGAGAAAAATAGACTTGATTTTGAACATAGATATTAAAAATTCATATAGTTTTATTACTAATTTTTATTAGTTCATGCTTGCCTTTTAGTCATTATTTCTATTCCACAGAATCAATGTTGCTTCTCGTTCTTCAACAATCAGGTCAAACGAAAACAAAAACACAATTAAAACTTACGATATTGTTCCACATATTTTATCCTATCCATAGTTGCTGTATAAATCAATTCTATTAGTGGATTGTTTGAAACCGCTATTAGGAGAATAATATGAAAATTGGTCTGACGCTGTCGAAGATTCTTTTGAAAAAACTACTTTCTTATATGATGATCTACATAAAATGAATTACATGTGTTCGCAAAGAAGTTTTTTTTTCCTTAGCTCGAAAGCAAAAGTACAGTATTCTGGGAACTGTTCCTATTTTTCTGATGACTACGTTGTGAGACCGAGAATCATCAGTGCTGAACTCAAAAGTGGTACTTTGCCAGATGTTAATGAAGAATAGAAATTTGAATTACATGGTAGTAGCTATATCTAGGACTTTTCACATCTCTCTTTACTGGGTCGCATACCGCCAAAATAATTTTTAGTTTATCAGTATGTGTTAGGCTTGCAACGATGATATCAAATCATCAGTTTACCGCCATTATTTCTTCGGTATAAAATGGTAACCAATTTGTTTTCTGTTAAATATTTTAGGGACAAACATTTCTCAGGGACACTTGATATGAAGTAGTATCCTACAATACAACTGAGTATATGTCGGTTCATATTTTGGTTTAGAAAAGCTATTATCATTGTTAAATTCGCATTATATGCGACAGCTTAAGTAGTAAATATGTCGGGGATAGCGTAGTGGTTCTATGCGTCTAAATTTAGATATCAGAAGGTTCGATTCCTTCCCCTGACACGGTGTCATCGTTTACAAGATATACGGTATCGGAAGAATAAACAAAAAAGAAGAACAACAATAAAAACGCTGGTTGCGTAATCAATGCCTCGACTTCGATTATATTCTGTTCGTTTCTCTCTTCTATGTGTTTCTTTCTCTGTTTGTTACCGTAGCTCGTATATGTTGATGCCTATGACGTGAAAAATATAAAGAGCATGTTTGAATGCGCTGAAAGATGTTGAAATTTGTTAACCCTAATACGGGAACAATAAATATATATGTNAAAAAAAAAAAAAAAAAGTAGTAAATATCAAACATTTTCATAAATAAGAGTGCAACGAATAAACGATAGTGAAACATACCACTTATAGAATCAAAGATGTTCGCCGTCTTTTGCTGAGCTTTATTCGCTATAGAAGTTGAATTAATTCAACGATCTAGACAATTCTAGTCTCTAACAGCTCTGTGTCATTTGAGCGCATGCCATCCTATTTTCGAGTTATATAATGCCCTTGATTAGACTGATTCGAATATCTATTTTTCTACGCCATATTGTTACTGCGAGCTTTGATTAAATATCAACGATATTACTTGGCTTACGAGTCATGCTGCTTTAATCAAAAATACTACAAGCATCCATATCTATGCGAATAACCTGCTGTCATGTTTTTTTTTCTATAGAAATTTAGTTTCAAGTATATTTTGTTTATGCCTTTTATTACTCAAGGATAAATTTTATTTCAAAGATTTCTATTTTTTGTTGCTGTTATTTTTGTTATTAATGTGCTGCTTTTTCAAACAAAATGTATCATATTTATTCAGTGATTGAGGCACAACAACAGTCCACAATGTTTGTCTTACTTGGCCTTGATTGAAGTATATAGATGAAAAGCGTCAACAACAAAAAAACAGCTTGACAACTCATGATTGAAGTAGTAATATGAAATGAACGCTTAAACGTGCAAAATGAATCATTCTAATTTTAAATTTTAATAGGACATATTTTATTTGCTAAGCTTTTCGAGGTCGTATTGAACACTTCATAGTTTAAACCAAATCATGTCTGATTTTCAGCGCAACGACACTGGCGAGTATACTTATATTCAGAGAGAATTTCTTTTATCTGATTTATATCGCGCTTAGTTTAAAACTCGTAATGAAAGACCACTTGATTTGCATCTTTTCTTTTTGATAACTAATCCCCAAAAATATACTTTAACCGACTAAATACTAGATAGAATAACTATTATAGTAGACTCTTTTTGAAGATATGGATGTGCTAGCATTTCATTGTTCAGTATTTTCCGATGTAATCAAGAAATAATTAGCATCCTAGAAGGTGTGCACTGATTTCTGTGCGATTAAAGTACTACTGTCTTTAGCACTAAGAATTTAAAAAGAAAATAATTTTGTCTCTGATTGGACAAGTAAACAGTAAATTCTCGATTTTTATTATTTTGAACTTTTTCTCCTATTAAATGCCTTCACATAGTGTACATCGATCAATTTCAACTGTTCGGAGCCTAACCAACCTATAATCATACTTCTATCAAGCAATTAGATTATTATCAGCAATTTAAACATGATTAACATTTATCTTAGATCTTTCCGTAGCAAACATGAGTGTCAAAACTTTCTATGTCGTATAAACGATTGGCATTTAATGGAATTTTCTGCATTCATACATATTTCACCATAAATGATATTACGTAAGCATGTTTTTGTGTGTTTTCAACTAAACAAATGCTGTCATGATTCGATAAGCTGAAAGAAGATCGATTTATGATGATGATAAACCTGTATGAACACAGCAACGAAATTCGATCGACTCTCAGAATACGGCTCAAGTGCGACTTTTTTGGAAGAACACCTTCAGAACACTTGCCGATTTTTTTCAATTATCGATAGAATGCTTATCGGTTGAAAAGTTTTAACAATAAAACTATTATTGATCATCTAAAACTACCACTTGACCAACAACGAATGCCGGTGTATCAAGAGGAGAGGGGGATGACGACTTCCTTGCTTCAAATATTTTTGAAGTACGATGGAATTACAAGATAATACAAGGAATTATAATGCGAGTACAAGGGAGTTCGTGAAGTAGCGAAGTACAAAAGTCTCACTTTTCCCCGTGCTCGAATGTTTCTCATTTTTTTACTCGCGTGTCTTCTAAAATTTTGCTTCATATATTAGCATGATTCTATTGTTTCAAGTTTATTATCCTTGAAATTTCTTCTATCTCTCCAAGGCAAATAACTGATGACTGAATTATACGATAAATTTTATTAGTGGAGTACTTCGCTTCGATTTGCAAAATATTTTCACATAAGTGCTTTTTCGCCCTAAAGACAATCGCTTCTCTCACCAATCAATCAACTGTTCAATCTTATTTTAATGCTTCGTTAATTATAAGAAAAAGCAAAAAATGACAAGAAACTATAGTTGTCATTATTATCTTTCACGTCCCATCTATATCTTTAACTGACTTCTTGTGTCAGCTAGAGACTAGAAATATTGGCTAATGATTACAGGGACAGAATTACGATCAATAGAAAAAAAAATTCCTGTAACCAGTCTTACCTTCGATAAAAAAAATCAAATTGTAAATGAAGATTGATGCTTACTATTACAGCTGCTTTATATGATTTCTCTCTGTCACTTCACAAGAATTCCATTATTTAATTGAGAGCGAAACTAATGCAGTAAAAGCCACTACTACAGAGAAAGCAACAACGAAAGAACAAGTTAAAAAATTTTATTCGTGCTACTCGCAACAGAAAAAAATACAAATTTAGGTTTCTCTTTACCGCTGACGGCAAGCAGCTGATGGCCAAAAAGCTCAGTTTATTTTTCTTGATTACATTCATTTTCTTCTTTGTGGTTATTTAAACGCCATTTCTGTAATGCTTATGTGCATATCAATTCCCTTGAAGATGTAGAGAAAAAAAAGCTAGTCATAATAGCATAAACAAACATCTCTGTGCGTTTTCGGCTTTCGCTAGAGTGTAGCAGTAACGACAGTTAGTGAATGAGCTTCTTGTTATTAAAGAATTTCTCTCGTTCTGTTTGGTTATTCTCATTGTGGCATGTGAGTGTAGTATGCATTTTTATTGTTACGACTGCGTAAAAGCTAAGTAGACAAACAGAGAACCAATGTAAACAAAAAAAACTCATTTTCGATTTGTTTGCCCTTGCAATATGCCGATCTCTACGACGGAATTGAATTTGCGCTTTTGTTATTTGTTTTTTAGTTTTGTTTTATGTTCGGTCCTTGAAGCATATAAGTTATAACACTCTGTATGATTCTCATTAAATGGTGCAAGAAAAATGTTTCACAGACAAAACAAAACGGAATAAAAAGGCAGCATTGTATTATGCATTGGTATTGGATCATGTTTTTTGCCGTCTATCTAACTTGTATGATGTTGTCTACATAATGTTTTACGTTAAATTATCATGTCCATCTATCTCTGTATCTTCGTTATAATCGGTTCGCAAGTATATCATCTGTGCACACATACGAATCGAATACAAAGAAAATCATTCACTATAGTTGGAATTCGGCAGTAACACTGAGAGTCGAAAATTCTTCAGATTTTGTTTTTTGTCTTATTCTCCAGTTAACGTTCTATTATTATCATCGATGAGGAAAGGTCAAAAGTCTCTAGAAAACCTGTCGACACTCTGAGTTGGAGTACTATTTCTATATTTTATCGATTTCCAATGGCTTCTGGATGCATGAAATCTACACTTGCAACTCTTTTTCTGTTACTTACCGATAATACGCACGGTTGTTCGGCTTCATCATTATAGTTCTGTACTTGAGAAAAATATGATTTCTAGTGCGATGTCATCATTGGCTATGGCCACTGAAACAAGAAAAGTATCTGAACGTCCTACTTTCTATCACATAGTGAAGTACTAAGAATGATCGCGACGAAGCATCACTCAACTTGATTGTTTTTGCGAGACTTAGTGTTACTGCTATGGTTAAAATTGAACTATTTAGAGGATAAAAGTATTAATTTCTCAAACGGATAGTTACGCTTGTCGTTTTGCGTTACGTTATTAGACAGCACAAATTGTAATTTTTTTAAGAATTTGATTACTATTCAAATTCATGCATTCATTTTAAAACTATCCTGATATTTGTCGAAGTAGCATATATTACTTTTGATCTTTTATTCGGTTGCAAAAGCTTTTTCTGTGCAGAAACGTTGAACATTATATTGGCACAAGAGTCTTAGTTAGCAGCTAATATTTTTGACATTTCAAAATTTCAATTGGCAGCGTGTTGAGATACAGCAACCTTAAAACACATCATATTGATCGAATAAGTAACTGACGCTTAATTTATACGTAAATGAAGTACAGTGATTTGCGAAATTCAATAAGAATTTTCAATGAGTTAAGAGTTTCATTCTTGAATGATTTTGTAACTCAAAATTCATTGACTTATTTGAACTTCGAACTTGAATGGTTGATATGTATTTTTCTTGCAATCAACAAGAATTTCGAAACCAACCAATGAATCTTGCTAAAAACGTGGCCAGAAAGAACTTGCCTTTGGCAACCTGAAAGAAAAAGATGGCTATGCCACTCTCAGAAATATTTTAGAACGATTAAACCGAAGAAAAATCTTCTACTATTATTAATAGAAATTGTTAAAGAACAATAAAGAAATTTAAGTGTAGAAACACTTAAATATGCCTCAACACATCTAACTGTTAAGATAACATAAGGATGAACATGGAATTAGTCTAACTGTTTTGAGCTTGGTATCGATAATGGTTTCAAAAACATTAGAACAGGAAGATTGGCAATCGACGCCGGGTCTAATATTGACATATAAGAGATTACACAAATCTATGAGAATGAATCGCATTCGTGTGTACATAAACATAGTCCAGATAACATTAGCAAGCGAAGAAAGAAGAAAAAAGTGATGTATCAAAAATATGACGTGTGTACCCATGTTGCGAATACCGAATCATTTTTTGCGGTAAACCGCGGTATTTATCCGTTCTGCGGTAATGGGAGCCGGTAACCGGACCGGTAAAACCGCGGTTAACCGCCGATTTTCATGCGGTTTTTATTACATGGGTATTTTCAAAAGCCTATTGATCTGACTATATCACGGGAAATGAAGAGAATCGTCCGGATACAATCTAGAAAATATGTTCACAAATTTAGAAATACTGTTAAATATGACACATGCACCATGACTGAAACTTTTTATGAACGACCCCGATCGAAAAAAAACGATCAGTAAACGGTCGTATACGATAAAAATACGGCCCGTTTTACGTGCCGTACTTTCCCCGTATCACAGGGGCAGTAATACGGCCGTATGTTCTGTAGAATACGATAATATTACGCCGGTTTTACGAGGTTTTACGACGGAATACGATGCAAAAACGACCGTTTACGGTGGTCCGTTTTGATTGACCTGAGGAGTAATGTTGGTTTCAACATTGTTCATGAACCTTTCTCTTTCGAATTATTGATTAGATCTGAAATCATACACCCAATTGCCGTTTGGATTTCTAAAATTTCTTTCTTTGATATCAAATCTTTCTATTTTCGATTTCTAAAATTTTTAGTGAAATGTTTAAAAGTGTTGTGAATTTTGAGATGTATTCTAGTTATGTACATTTTCCAACTAAATTAGATTTAATATATTTTGCTCATTGGTCAATCAAAAGTGATAAAAAGAGCAGCTTTTAAATTAGTCACCAACGACAATGACTTCTCAATGAAAAGTATTCCTCATTTGGATTGGAAAAAAAACATTAGTCTTCAACAAATAACTTTCTAACTCATCATCTCAGTTGTAATAGGTGCCCACAGAACAAATTTCTAAGGATAAAGGAGAACAGGTAGCATAACACTGGAATATATATTTACATATATTTATGTATATTCAAATCAGTAAGAATCTTTTTTAAAAATATTATAGTGTGCAAAAATAAAAGTGTATTGTATTCAATATTACAAGTTTCAACTCACAACCGTTTCGACTTCAGTGACAGTCGAAACGGTAGAAGTCGCTTTGTGTTTCACTGTTGATGCTCGCAAGATGTCCATAAAAGTTGTTCGATGAGAACCATACTTGACTGCAAATGCTATACGATCTATTTTATCCTTTCGAAACATGTTTCTACGCTCCTTCCATGTTACCAGATACATCCAAACGAGAGTTCCAAATTGGTAAATGAAAAATAGAATAGTATATATTACTAATGCCCAACGATCGATAATAATTATGTTTTGCATACTAATTGGTGTCAATGAATTAGTTGTGTTTGTCGAAAGGTAGCCGTAAACATAGCCGATAACACTATTGTCTATGTGAGAAAATTAATATGAACTTCTATATGAAAAAATACAACAAAGAGTAAAGTTCAACTAACAAATATTTAGAAGACAAAGTGAAAAAATACTGCCGATCGCATATATGTCAACTGCAGTGAGATAGGAGATAGTTCTAAACGAATAACATAAGTAAGTACACACTGAATGAATCAAGAAAATGAAATCGATTCTTACGGTAATGCCTTGTTACAAAGCCAACGAAAGGTGATCGACGTCAGTAAAAGTGTACAGGATATTTGTACACGTCCACTGATGCTATAATGAGTAATAGGTATGTTTTATTATTATTACTGATGAGAACAATGAAAGCATTAACTATATGCTTACTTGGCTAATGGAATAGGAAATGTTGCAAAACTTGCTGATGTAATTAGAAAAATGAGAAAGTAGGCATTCCATATGAAGTATCCGAATTTTCTATAAAGAAAATACATTCTATTTGTTACAATGTGTTATTCCAAATATTTTTACCGTGCTGCATGACAAGAGCAGATCACTACTGAATGATTGTATCCATCGTCAAGATATTCTTCGATTTCCTCCTTTGTTTCAATATCTACATGTTCGAAAAGATACCATTCTTGTTCGTCGGTAAAAACTCGTCGATTTGCTCCCGATGGTTGACGAAGATTTTTGACAAAAACCATTTCTTTGCTTGATCGTGATGTTGTAATTGAAAGTGATAGATCTTGAAGATCAAATGGAAAATAGTGTAACTCCATTCTTTCCCACAGTGTGCCTTTCACTTTATGATGTTCAGTCACAGTGGCGAGACCTTGGTGATCATAACAAACACTGTATGCTATAGTATCATTAAGCTCACCGATGCCATTTAACAACTCAAGCTGGGGTGTCCAATCGATTTCTTCATTGAACGGTTCGTTTGGTGTACCTTTAAGTCTGGGTTCTTCCCAAGAAGCTTCGAAAAGTATTTCAGCATAGTAGCGTTCATTTAATGTATCGATTTCACCCACTCGCATAAATATACATCGAACATGTACCTATAAAAATTCAGCAAAGGCTATCAAATTAATAATTGAATCTCTTATTTAACAGTAACTCGAAATTTACTTCTATAGGACTTTTATCAAGTTGTTTGAAAACTAAATTTTTTAGTGGTGTACCGTTTGAATCACTATATTTCTCTTCGACTACACCGTTCACATCCACACTTGTTGCCTTTGCATTTCCTATGTTAGTTGACCAGTTAAACGTTGAATTCTTTGAATCACATTCCGTAGTATTTGATTGATTACTGCCAACACGACCACGGCCATCATTCTCGTTTACATAAACTCGTCGATTCGTTGCCATGAGTAATTGTCGACCACCTTTCCGAATTGATCTAGTTGATGTTGGTCGTTCGGTCATTCCAACTGTATCCGTAGGAATAAAAATGCTTCAAAATCTTTTCTAATTTGAATATTCTATGTAAGGTTTCGGTGTCTTCAACGAGTGAATACAATTCAAGAGTAGAAATGATTTAGTTTCTTAATGATCACTGTAGTTCTACTGCTCCAAGTTGCAAAAATACACAAAATATATAGTTCAGTATCGATCTTTTTCTTTACTTATCGAAGTTTGCCTTCTGCATTAACACCAAGTGACTAAGATAAATCGATGATTAAAGTCTCAGGTTATAATTCACTCTGTATGTCGGTATTGTTGAGAAGTATTTGAGAAATATGATGTACTATCAAAACTAGAAAGTCTTAAATTGTTGCGTTGAAAAACGGCTTCTAGTACTTTTCTTGCTCTACCAGCACACACTCGGCTCGATTAATTTCCTATGGAAGCACGCACGAAACAAAACAATTTGTTTTCTTTTCAAAATTTTACACTGATGATACTTCAAACGAACAGAGTGATATATATATAAAGATCTTATCACCTAAGTAACACTATTAAAGACACGTTTTTCTTATGCAAGATTCTTGTTACGAAAGTATTTAAATTATAATCACTCACAGGTACAGTATAAATGAAATCAGTGATGTTATAAAGTGGTCAGGTCAATGGAAAAAGATGAACTTTTCTAAACTGCATAACTTCGGCAATTTCACCTTTATATTCTTTGATGAAATCAGATGGTCCGACTTGTTACCAATGAATCACTATCAGATATTTAAAGCGAAGATTTTTCAACATTCTCTTATACCTTCAAACAATATGAACTGAAGATATAGCTAATGAATTGCACTGAATTGAAACTCAAAACACGCCATGCTAATTCTAACTCATACTCAATTCGGTACAGATGAATACTAGTAAATAGACAGTCGGAAATGAAACCCGACAATACTTTCATATATCCCTGATACGATTGTCTAGTCAATCAAGTAAAGGAGAAAATTTACCGGGCATAGGTGATGTTGGAGATTTCATACTTTGCACTTCCAGAATATGACGTGCTTTCAGTTGTTGTTGCGTCTTACCTGTAGCTATTCTCACAAGCAAATAAACGTTGCCTTTGTTTTTCTTAACTATTGAATTTTACCGCTTCATAGACATGTAAAATAAATGTTGAACCATTTTTTCTTTGCCGTAGCTGCAGTCAATGATGATAAATTGTTTATGTGGTTTTTGTAGTGAGCTCCATCAACAGTGCAACAAAAATATCATTCTTTTTGTGCTTTTTCTAATTTCTTTTTTTGTAATTATCAGTATTTCCATATATTTTAAAGTATGTTTCACTTTCTCAAAAGTAAGAGAAAAGAAAATAAGACTAGTCATAATCATAGAACAACTACAATTTCAAACACTTATCTTGATTACATTCTAGGCATCATGCTTTATTTCAAACATGATTGCTTACAAAGAAATTGTTCTAATTAATGATGTCAATGCTCATAGTTGCTAAATCACCACAAGTTAGATCGATTCTTCAATGGTTAGGATAAAGAATCCATCATCGATTAAAGTTTTCTTATTCATTTCATATTCGAACGATGTGTATCAGTGTTGGTTAGATGCAATAGTGTCATAAAACTTGATGTACGATTGAAAATTTATAGACAAAAAAAATAGTGCGTATTCATCGGATGAAAAATTATCAGTTTCTCTAGGACGGCTTGTTCACCAGTGATGGGATTGGTTTGTATTTTTTTCGAACCGAACCGACTTGATTAAAAGATAAAAAAAGTTTATCGGTTTCCGCTTTTTTTTTTAAAGATATTCACTTATAACAATATATTGAAGGCGTGATTATAATACTGTCGCTAGTTGTAAGAAAAGCAATCAAATCCAAAACGTTTTCTGAACCGGATCCAAGAAAGTTGAGTTGCAGACAATTTTAAAAACAGTTATTTTCGCTTTTATGTTAGAAATATTTTTCTATCAGAAAAGATTGAAGTGTATTTTTAGTGGATAGCCAATTTTTTGTTAATCAAGAATGAATCACTAGATGTTTATTCGTCGTTCAGTGCAAGGAGTAGAATTTATTCCAACTAGCAGGTTATTATTCATTGAAGAACGTCGTGTGAAAATGTCATATAACCTAGGTTTTTAGAAATAATTTATACGTTACACTTTCCAGTCTTTGTTCTGTACTTTTCTAGTTTATCATTTCGGATTGACGAAGCATTTGAAAATAGTAACCTAATGATGATGCGAAACGTATCTATTGAAAAGGAAAAAGGTGCCCTTAAAAATATAAAGATTTTGTCGAAATTTTAAAATTTATTTCGGTTTTTACAGCTTAAGAAGTAATAACCACTTTGACTGGCTAAACTTGAAAGGTCTGAAAATCTTAGTAGAGTTATCCATTTTGAAATATTAGTCATATACTTTTTTCTAACTTTCTTGCTGTATGTTAAAGATTATTTTAAAGTTCAAAACAGGACAATGTTTAGTTAGCGAGTTAAAAACTAATAAATATTGATAATCAACTAAGATTTGTTTATATATATATGGGTGCTTCCTACTAAAATGTTGTCTGTAAAAGTATATACTGAGTGATGAACAAAACTATTACTCGCAACTGAAGATATATGAAGCAGTTGGTTAAATCATAAAATGTGCTACACTGTCTTCAAGTCCAAGATAAGCTAACTCGTCAATCATTTTATTTATTTTATTCAAAAATATTGTGAAGCTTTCGATCTTGTTCACGAAGTCATTATCAGCACTAATTTTACATGAAAGAGAATTACACATAATACATACAACAATTTTTATTCTTTTTTTTATTTTTCGCTCTGTTATGAACATCAAACTGGGGAAATGTATTTCTCCCCTTCGTAGTGCAATGTGCAGAAGAGAATGAAAAATAAAAATTGTTCTATGTATTATATGTAATTTTCTTTCGTCTAAATTTAGTGTTGATAATGACCACTTGAACGCGGTCGGCAGCTTCACAATATTTTTGAATAAAATAAATAAAATGGTTGATGAATTAGCTTATTCATTTACCCACCATCAGACGATATAGATATACTTTGTTCATTCACTTTTAGTGAATAGGTTAACAAATATATTAGAATATATGAGTGAATCGTAACTTTTTTGTACAATTTACAAAAAAAATGAAAGTGATTCTAGAGAAAAATTGTTTCGTACATTTTGTTCCTCGCCCTTCACTGAGTTTGTGGTAAAAATTTCCAAACTCCTCGACTCGCCTTGGCTGAGATATTCTAGTCTCAATTTCGATTTTTCGAGAAAAATACTTTTTAAAGAGGAATTGCGCTAAATATGAGTGTAAAGCCCATGTGTGACATTTCGTTACATATATCTCAAATCGGGTATGCTAATGACACTCACAGAAATCGAAATACACAAAAAAAAGTCGCGAAAAATGTCAAAATATAAAATCGTATGTTTTGCTAGAAATAGTTTTCAAATGGTTCAAAATGATTTTAGTTAGACTTAGCATGTTCTCATAAATCGAATAGTATTTGGTAGTAATACTTTCCCTCGAAATCAGCTTGAAAATCGATAAGCAAAAACTGGGTCTACATTTTGAGGTATAATGTAAAATTCTCCCTAAAAATAGGGGGGAAAAGAGACAACCGTTGATATTCCGATTTAGTTTTTCACGCTGCATCTTTCTGTGACAGTCTACCTCAGTTTCTTCAAGTCATTTAGAAATAAAAAGCAAAACAATATTGAAAAACTGGGTCTACAGTTACTATGCAATTAAAGCTTTTTTGGTCTTCTGGCCTAATTAAAAAACGTTTACCACAACTATTTTTAGATAGTTTTGTAGTATTTTTTACGCTCTATCTTTTACTGATTTTGATTTTTTAAAAAGTATGTTCCTTATCCCCTCTAGGATCGTTTTAAACTGGGTCTACACTTTGTCTGTAAATCTGTTTTCGTCAAATAGAACCAACCAACCAACCAACCAAACAAAAGTGAGTCACATGGATGGATAGAGAATTAAATTCTGCACAAAACTTGCTATTCATCTATTCTATTTTTCTTCTTTCATTCCTTCAAAAATTTCTTTTTCTATCGATGACTCATCGAAAAAAATGTTTTTTTTTNCTCTTATATCTCAGCCGGACAATGACTTATGAAGCTGAAATTGTTTGTGGTAGTGAGAGATACATTAAGGAATGTGAGAAAGAAAAAGATCTGAGATCGCACTACAGGAACTGGAATTACAGGGGAAAAGGTTAAAAAAATACAATTGTACAATAAACTTACGATTCACTCATATATCTAAAAGAAATCGGTCCCATCACTGTTGTCCATGTAACACGCTACTTCGCTGATCAAGTTTTGAAAATTTTGTTTTTCGATATAGATAGATCTAAGCATATTTTCTGGTATCGTTTTTTACGCTGTTTGTGAATTTGGACTTTTTTTTCTTAAAAAAATTTGGTTTTAAAGTTTTCAAAACGTGTGTTTTCAATTTTCTAGTCAAGAAATTTAAAACAAAAATGCAGAGTAATATCTCATTCGATGTAGAATTTGATTCTCTACAAAATAGCCTATTAACTTTTTACTCTCATTCTTCAGGACAACTTCTAAGCTCTTGTACAGTTTCTAACTTCCTGTACAATTATTGAGCTCGTATTTCGATGTAGCAACTTGACTGTTTACAGAATGATATATGCAGGGCAGTGATCGATATATATAAAGATAAAATATTTTTAATCATGTTAAGTGCTTCAAATTTGGTCGACAAAAACGTGTCACAGCGTTACGTTTGTTTTTTGCATTGCTAACCTGAGCGAAAATAGTTTAGAAAAAATATTTTTTACTGCTTGAAGGCCCATTCAATTCTCTACCAAATTGGTACCAAAAGCATTTCATTTGAAGAAATGGTTTGTCAAAAAATTAGAGCTTTATAAGCAGCCCTAGAGAAAAAGGGTCCTTTTTCGTCAGTGTGACGCGATGATAAAACGTTTCTAGAAGCGCGAGAGTTCAGTCAAACTAGGTCATTCTTTCAACATAAATAGAGTATGATAAGCTGCGTCGAATGACGTTTGAACGATCTTATTAGCTCTTATGCCTTTCTAGATAATTACAAAACAATTTGTCAAAATGTCACAACGCTACGTTTGGACAAGTCGAGAAGTAGTAGTGCCTTTTCAGTTAGTAGTCATTACTGATGTTGCAAATTAATTTAATACGAATGGAAAATAGAGTGAAGTTTGTTTTTAAATGACGGAAGAGAAGAAATATTTTCATCTGAATACAACGTAACATCAATGTTGAGGTTGAAACCTGTGATACCTGACATAGAGATCGCCGATATTGTGCATGAGTTTAAGAAATTTTAACAAATGTAGAAAAAATACAATTCACAATAAGATTTTTACATATCATACGCTGCCATTGCAAGAAAATCAATCTTGAGAGAAACAGCTTTATTCAATAGGAAATTATGTTGAATTGAAGTTGGTCGATTACCTGATATTTATCATCAGTATTCGCCATGTTTCTTATGAAATCAAATAAAAACACATGAATCGACATTATTCTTTATTATTAAATCAAACAACAGTTTTCGAATTTCTTTTAACACTGGTGAACAGTGCAGATGTGAAACAGTATTAATGATAAGGTTTCATGCAACAAAATTGAATTGATATGATGAAATCAGAAATCATTAAAGACGTATTACATCGATGATACTTTGGTGTTCACGCAGATTTCAAACGCAATGCCATACATTAAAATGAAAAATGTGTCGCGCTAAATCATCCGGCTACAAAATTTGAAACTGTATTAAGATTTCGAAGTATTTTTCAGTCTAGTCGCTCCCGAGTATCAACACAGAATGATGTTCGATGTAGGCAAACACAACAGTGAAATAGTTCTTCGCATTAAAGAAATATGAGTAGAGTGCAAGAAATATCATTTAAAAGCTCAAGAGCAAAAGAAAGTAAAATTGACCCGACGTCAGAAAAACATTTGTCAGTACTCATCAAATAGAAACAGTAGAATGCATACGATGGAATATTTGATGATCCGTATCAAAATGAACTTTTACCTGATTTTGCAATGATGAACTCATAAAAACAGCATTTTATCGATATTTATTATGATTATTCATATTATCTACATTTCTAATACAACTCTTCTATTATCCATTAGATTCGGACACCTTTTTAAACTAAAACATGGCGCTTGAAATTTAAAATTATTTTTTTATTATATCAAAAAAGAAAGATAAGAAGTAACGATATACAAAACACCTATAAAAATAAAATATGAAAATGGTGATGACTCGACAAAATTCACATCGTGATTTAACCGGAACTCTTTCATTACGCACAGTTTGCACAGCAACTAATATTGAGAAAGTTAAATATTGTCTAGGTCAAAAGAATTAAACAATCAAATCTGACTAATCTTCCACAAAACTAAGAGGATTAAATTTGCAAATTGAATGTTGAGTAATAGCAATAAAATGACACCAAAAAGTATCTTGTTAAATATGAAAAGGCTTTTGACTTTCATAGTGTATACAATTCCCAAAAAAGATCGGGTATGGGGTGCCCCGACAGGAAAGGTGTGGGTGTGTGTCCAATGTTTAACAACACCAGTGACATAGTTATATATCAAGAAAGCCTCTCCAGTAGCTCTCAAGTGCGGGTACCAACATGTTAGGAAGTAGCTGAACGTATTAACAGGATGATACTAGAGTTCACATAGACCATTTGAGTCAAAAATGATGTGCTCATCACTTTCCTACATTCATCGCCAAGGATCGCTGACCACCCAATTCACTAGACTTATATTCATTGGATTATATTTTATAGAACGAACTGGCTCAATGCATGAGTTTGGACTGAAAAACCACGTTAGCCAAAGACATAACACGTTCCGTCAAAAATATTGACAAACAAAAATGTTAACTTCGGCACTCGGTTTTACTGCTAGGGTTACGTGAGATTTTAAAAAAGAGCATAGAGAAAACTATATTCATTAAATAAATATATCATTTTCTGCAGAATTTAAAGCGAAAGCTTAATTAGTTTGATTGAAAAAGGGAAAAGAAATGCTAGAAATATTAATGGTATAATTTATTCTGCTTATACGTTATGTGCGTTTTACTTCAATTGTGCGTGCGAACTAGATGTCAGCAAACGATGTTTTAGCAGCAACTGGAATACAAAGAATTGGTAACAAATATGTAACCTATAATCTTTGACTACATATATGAAATTTAACAGCCGAAAGCTTAAACAATTTTTGTTTTGGGGTATCCTTAACAGCAATATGACTATATAATTACACACACCCACACCGAAATCATAATATCAAAGAGATGAAAAAGAAGAAGAAAAATTGCACCACGTTTGAAAATAGTAAAAGCTAGAATCAAGTCTCATATAAAATAATGGATGGAGCGCTATTGTTCTTCGCATTTATATTATTTGGCTCTTGTGTATGACTTCTATAAAATGACATTATTTCTACAAAAATAAACTATGTGGACATGTGAATAGATCAATGAAACTGTCATCGTACAAGTTTCTTGCTCACTGGCGAAGTCTACAACGAATACTTTTTGAACGATGAATTCTTGCACGATAAAATTCTACGAAACTATTTTCATCGACGAGACTTCTCACGAAGTTATCTTTGAAAGAACACTTTAATTCTTTTAGCAATATTAAATAAGAAAATACCTCAGGTCTCTACATACATATTTTCTTCGTATTTTCATATCTTTATTTTTAGACAGGTGCAATTATGAGATTATAAAAGAGTGAAATTATAAAGAAAACATTGAGTTTTTTCTTAAATTAAAGAATGCGGAAACCTCGAATTGAAATCCGAGTGTTATGTGTACTTCAAAATTAAACCTAGCGACANGCCTGTACTCCCCCTCAGGGATGGTCTGATCAAAAATGACAATTTTTTCGATAACTCAGTCATTTCTTGACGGATCCTTCTCATCTTCGAACTCGACCTAGATATTGATGAGACAATTCTGTGCACAAAATTTCAGCTCAATCGAATGTAATTGTAAAGAGTTATCGAATAAACGGCCGGCCGGACACACTGACCGATTTTAGTAGTGTACTCACTTGTTGAGTACACAAAAAAGTTACAAAATGTTTTTGCTTTGCAGAACTGAAACTTTCTTGATTAAAACGAACAAATGACATGGTATAGATAAAATAAAGCTACAAGAATAGAAAAGAGAAAAAATAAATATTATGTACATTCGAAAAGCTAATACCAGAAAACATTTGTATTTCTTTACAACTTAACCATGCATGACAGCAATTTTTTTCTGAATTGTTAGAAGGATCGTTGCGCACTTTTATTTGTAAGAAGAAAACATAAACGCCGGAATACTGCTGCATTGTACGATTTTTGATTTTAATAAAAAATTGAAATCTTTTTATCGATTTCTGAAAACTATTTTGAGGTTTATTCTAGCTTGGACAATTTGTCACAGTATACAAAACATCGAATCCGAAATTGAAAAAATGGCTTAGTGTGCATATGTCAAAATAGTTTTTAGAAATTACAAAAAGAAGCCAATTTTTGTATCAGAACCAAAGTTGATAAACTGTAGTCATGCTTGAGAAAAAGTTTTTCAACGGGTAACAGATCAAATTACTTTTCTATCGTTCAGGAGACAAATAGTATAGCTGAATATTAGCCTTTAACAATGTACAAATATACTTTTTTAGTAATATAATATTGAAAATTCAGCCAGTAGACAGTTTTTATTGTGAATACTTTAAACACGTTGTCAATGAAGATGTTGTTTACGTTCGAGGCAATGCCTTTTCTCTTACCATTTCTCTTGCCTTGCGCTCGTATTCATCTCGCTTTTCCAAATATTCTTTATGTATTTCTGCAATGAGAAAAAAAAGGAACGAGTCCATGAAACAGCTGCGAATGTAAAATAAATCAAATCTACCCGGACTCATTGCATAGTCGATTTTTGGGTGGTTAATAATATCCACGATGGCTTTAACAACATCCGCCAAACTTGTATTCGCCGTCCAGTCTTCAGTCGCTCGCAGAATAGGTATACACACTAATCCTTTAAGTGCAAGCATGAAAGTCATAGTAGTATTGTTTAAAAGTTGAACTTTCTTTGAAAGATGATATCATAACTTTTTCCCAAAAACTTAGTTACTTACCATCTTTATCAACATTCAAGTGATAGATAGGCGTAGTGAAGCGTACCTCTGGCGGCTTGAATGGGTATTCACTGGAGAATTTCATTTCAAGTCGATAAGCACCTTCTTTGTAGATATCAGCAGTCGGCAAAATCCGTCCAGCGATGAAGTCGTGTTCATCGCTAGCAGTGGCTTCTTCGCCGTCTTCCTCTTTGAAAGGACTTTCATCAACAATGAAGATGCCCGGTGATTGACCATTTGGACCCAACAATCGCAATCTAGTTAACTCTTTCCATACTTGTGGAGCCGAAATTGGCATCGAAAGTGTTGAAATAAAATAATCTAAAACATGTATAAAGTCAAAGTGAAATTTACTAGACTGTGCACTTGTTGTTTTCGACTTGAAATATGTGGAATTATCCGCTGGCATTTCAAGTTCTTTTTTATGTTTTATAGGCATGTCTCTTTTTGCTAGACTGTGAGCGTTTGCAGAAAAACTGGAACTCAAATACATAGAGAGAGAGAGAGAATAGGAATTTTCTCTCAGTCTCACCGTCACTCAAAAACAAACATACCTGTATACCAGAATCCATGGCTGGCTATCATTTCCCACAAATTGAAATCCCCAGATACATCTCTACACCATATTCACACTTGTAAGGAATAAAACAAGTATGACCCATTCTGGTGACCAAATAGGGATTTTTCAATTTAAGGATTTTTTTAATACTATACGCTGTTCAAGTCACAACCGAGCAGGGACCCAGTTAGGGGTTCATCAGGGCTCATTCTCAAAAGAGATACTTTTTCTATATAGTCTGCTTTATTTTCTTATACATAATACTTAGTGCTTTCGTATAACTACTGAATGAATATCATTGCTACTGAATCAGATATATAGCTACTGAATGAATATCACAGCTACTGAATGAATCATATAGATAATTATTTAACGAATCTCATAGCCAATTAATCAAATTGCATAGCTACTGAATGAGTATCATTACTTGTTTATACGGGAACATTCAAACAAAAAAATTTGTATTCGCAATGTGAATGTATATAGAGTTCATCAGAAAAATCAAATATTTATGATACCAACATTATTAATGATATAAAAGAGCACG
Organism: Rotaria magnacalcarata; assembly: GCA_900239745.1. Lineage (NCBI taxonomy): Eukaryota > Metazoa > Rotifera > Eurotatoria > Philodinida > Philodinidae > Rotaria > Rotaria magnacalcarata. The sequence goes on from OENM01000773.1 coordinate 49,644, forward strand.
GGGGGCTGAAAAAGATGTATCAAAGAAAAAGTGAAGATTTTAATAGTTGACACGAAATAATCGAAATGCTTCAAATTTGAGTTTCTATTACATTTCTGATTACTTTCAAAGTGTTTATAATTTTATGTTGCTTATTTTTATTGAGTTTCATCTAAGTGTTTCTCAGATAGATTCAAATAAAATAATTTGTGTTCATAATGAGAATCTGTATTCGATTCAGTAGAATATTCAAATATTTATGATATTGGAGGTATTAATGATATAAAAAAAGGAAATGGTACGTTATGGGCTTTTTTGGAAAAATGTGAGAAAACATATTAATAAGGGTTTGTTTATCGTTGGAATATGACTGAGATGCATTTTTTACAAATTGATGTAGACATTTTAAAGAGGTATGTGAACGTTTAATAAATATGTGATCTTGAAATAATTATAGTAAAGTTGGAAGCAACTGTACAATAATCAAGTAGCTATAAGATTCATTCAGTAGTTATGAGATTCATTCAGTAGCTATGAAATCATTAAGTAGCTATTGGTCTTTTTTAAAAAGTATCTCTTTTGAGAAGCTACGGTTTGTTTAATAATAAACGTATGTAATTATCATTTCTTTCTCAAGGAACATAGAATTCAATGAAGCAGCACAAAATATTTTTCTTTTGCTCTATTTTATGCTTGTAAATAAGCAAGTTGGTTTTTTCCCACTTGATGTTTTCTCCGGCATTTATTGTGCAATTGCAAGATCATTTCGTGATTGGTCCCTCTAACAGTATTTTCTTGCTGAAATAAAGTTGCTTCATAATCTGTAGCGTTGAAAGTTCTATGCTAATGTATAAATATCATCCTCAGAAGCATGATTGAAAAGCGATAAATCACATTTTTTTCCTCATCCACACGAAGCGCGTACGTTATGTTTGCATCATAGTTAATAAGTCGATAGCACACTCACCTGGTGACGAAACAGAATGAAGTTTAAACGCGTTTGCAGTTACTCATCTATTGCACAATGTTTTTAGCCAATCGTAAGAAAATGTTGTGTAGCCCTGTTGGTTGATAAGGCAGCATAAAATTACTCTATACGCTTCCAAACCATGTTCGTGGCGACACATTCTATTGCTTGTTATAGCATGTTTTTCGAAAGAGAATACTTGAATGATTTAAATTAAAATAGAATAAGAAATAAATGTGGAAACTTCGAATTTCATCTGAGAGTTATGTGTACTGCAAAAAGTACATGGGACATATGAGTCATTCTAGAATGTCTGAGCACCAAAATTATCATGAGAAACTAGGCACTTTGGTTTCTGGATGCAGTTTTTGTGCATTTTGAGACCTTTTTCAGGTGATGTTTCGTTAGAAAACTACTCTATTTTTCAAAACCAATGCCAGATTCAGAATCAGCGTTAAGAACTGTGTCGATTCATATATTTTGTGGATAATTCTGAGAAAAAAAATTTTTTTTTGAAAACGCCTGTACTCCCCCTCAGGGATGGTCTGATCAAAAATGACAATTTTTTCGATAACTCAGTCATTTCTTGACGGATCCTTCTCATCTTCGAACTCGACCTAGATATTGATGAGACAATTCTGTGCACAAAATTTCAGCTCAATCGAATGTAATTGTAAAGAGTTATCGAATAAACGGCCGGCCGGACACACTGACCGATTTTAGTAGTGTACTCACTTGTTGAGTACACAAAAACCGTAAATGTGAAAAGGCCTATCAGAAAAGTTTCTTTTGTCGAAATGATGAAGTTAATTTTTGGCGTTCAAGCATTGATCTTTTTTCTGTTGATCTTTAAACAAAAAGTAAAGCCTTTTGATTCAGATAGAAATTAATATTTAGCAAAAGATCTGTGTAGACAGATTTTTACGAATATAAAATTTCAGTAGATTATTTTCTTGAAACGTATCTAAATTATTAATTAATTGAGAAAGTACTATTCTAATTTATGATTAGCAGAGCCTTTAAGCAATATTTTCAAAAACATTATCAAATGTCGTATCGGTGGTCTTTTTCACAGTTGATTTCATGCAAACATGTGAGGAGGGTGAGGGGCTAAAACTTTTGGCAGAACGTGGCCCATTTTATTTTTCGGGATAAACTGAACGATAAACGTTAAACTAACGGGATTTCTGAGTGATTTTGGTAATAGAATGTATTTTTCTGTCAGAAAGTAATAGGAAATTTTGAAGAACATCCAATCTGTAAGATTTTGAATTTTTGGGAGACTTGAGTCCCTCTTATTCATTTGTAAAGTTGTATGAGATTGAGATATTGATGATGAGTATATGTACGAATAGCAAAAGATCATATATTTAAGAGTGAATCAATTACTAGATACGAAGCCTTCTTCACATTCCGATTGGAACGAAAAGATTAAAACGACAACCTCAATTGTTTCTGTTTTATTAAGTAAAACAGCGATTTATAGAAATCGTTTCGAATTCGATTTCTATTGTTAATGAAATTCATTTTCATTATCTAACTAAATCTAACGGAATGTTTGCTTATTTTTCTAGACGTTATTTTTTCCTCAAAATTTTACTAATTAAAAAGTCTGTTGCTTGAATTTTGGTAAAAAAGTACTGAAATCCAACATATCTGTAGTGTACTTGTAAGTATAATTCATTATGAATTAAATTTAAAAAAATCTTTTGTAAAATAATTAAGTTCTATCTGGTTATAAGTAACTAAAGACGCAAGAAGAAATGATCAATCGTTTTTAAATAAAAAATATATTTTGTTTCTCTGAATGTGATAATGCATTTTTGATTTTTCATGAATATAATACAAGTAAATGAATTTAACATTAATATGAGGTTATAAAAATAGTGAAAATTACATAAAATGTTTTCGGACTCATATAGAAATAAGTGGTTGTACTGATGTAATGAAGACAACTATCAATTCAGGACATAAAAATGACAGGATTTACTCAATAAAATCTAATTAAAATTATGAAAGGAACGCTTTCACTTTTACGAAAGAAATTCAGACAATGTGTCGCATCAATTAGCCATGAAATTGACAGTGTTATATTTGTTGTTTTGTATGGATATGAGTATATATTATGAGTAAATGATGTTTCCCTCTCATTGACACAAAACATAAAGAAAAAAAATATGCAGATTTGATTTCTTCTTTCGTTTTACTAATCTACATATGGCATTACACAAATGTTGATAATTTCGTTCTTGATCGTCTCCGTAATAAGAATACAGGGTTTGCTAATTCATTCTTTTATTTTACAATTAGAATAATTAATTTATAGGTCAAACTACTCAAGTACCAACTTATTCTTGTCGTGAGACTAACCATGAAGCAATATTTACATTATCTCAATCGTTTCATTCTGGATGGAATTTAAGATCAGAATGCTCATTACCAATATGCGGTGTAGTCTCGAGTAGTGCAGATTGTCGTTCATCATCGACGCCTTGCTTTAGTTATCGTACAGTCACGAATGAAACTTTCTGTGCACCGGCTATTCTATGTTCTCTTTTGAAACCATGTAACAATAGTGCATACACCTGTTCATCAGATAGATCCGTGTGTATCATCACATCTTGTTGTGTACCGCAAGCAGTATGCTTGCCATTACCATTGACTGATTTCTGCATATTAGGTAGTAAAAGAAAATTCAAAAATCTACGAGTGCATACAGAATCGAAACCTTTTCAGTAATCTATTAAAAAAAGAAACAAAGTCAACGAAAACCTGAGAAATTTAGCAAAAGAGCTCTTCTCTCATCATAATCATATAGAAAAAATTTCTTGAATAACTTTACAGGGAAAATTATTTCTTTTTAGCATGGTCGAATACAGGAAACATGACTAATATACGATATGGGCATACATCATCGGTATTAAAAAATGGAAAAGTATTGGTTACCGGTGGATACGGCATAAATGCTAGTTTGAATAGTACAGAATTGTATGATCCATCGAATGGAATATGGAAAACAAGTAGTAGTATGAGAAATGCACGAGTTTGGCACACAGAATCGGTGTTAAACGATGGAAATGTATTAATCACTGGTGGAATAAATAATAATAATACTTATCTAAATACTGCTGAACTATATGATCCAATCAGAGGAACATGGGCGATGACTGCCAATCTGAATAATAGAAGATTTCTACATACAGCGTCAATATTATTTGATGGAAATGTTTTGGTTTGTGGAGGATCTGATATTTATTCAAATAGGGCTGAGATATATGATCCATTACTAAGAATCTGGACGGCTACTGGTAATATGAACGATGCACGAGAATATCATACAGCATCTGTTCTATTAGATGGAAAAGTATTAGTGACTGGAGGACGAGGTATTTATTCGTCCATGCCTCAGATAAATCAATATTATTCACCAGTAGCAACTCCGATAGGAGTTGATACGCCAAATAATCAGTCGGCATCGAATTTATTAAATAGCGAAGGAACAGTTAGTAGTTTATACAGTAATGGTATAGGTCAAAATAGTAGTGAACTATACGATCCATCAACAGGAATATGGACTTTGACTGGTAGTATGAATACGAGTCGATATGCACACTCAGCATCGGTGTTAGCAAACGGGAAAGTATTAATTGCTGGAGGAATTTATAATGATACTCTTTTGAATAGCGCTGAACTTTATGATCCATCTACCCGAATATGGACAACAACCGGTAGTATGCATTATGAACGATATGATCATAAGGCATCTGTATTAAAAAATGGAAAAATCTTAGTTACTGGTGGAGGTATCGACAAAGAACTTTACACTGCTGAATTGTATGATCCACTCACTGGAACATGGACACTAACTGGTAATATGAACAGTGCACGAATTTGGCATTCAGTATCTGTATTAAACGATGGCAGAGTGTTGGTTGCAGGAGGCTCTAATAATACTATAACTCATAATACTGCGGAATTATATTAATTATAAAAACTTGATGAAGATTAGATTTTCTTTTTTAAATTAATTCACACATTCCCGTTTTTGCAAAAACAATTAAGTTGTATGGATTGAAATCTTCAATAAATTATCTATTTTCTTCGTCGATTGCAAACTTATAACAATCCATACTTTTAGTGAACTATTTTTAGCATAAAAAGCCTTCGACTAGTACTTATTTTGTCTTTCAAAAGATTCAATAGAAACTATTTGAAATGAAACAGGGAATTCTCTGAATTATTGTAGTTTTATCAAAAACAAATACATTTAAAGAATTTCAATAACAATGTTTAAATCATCTCACCCTCAAGGTTTCAGCTTGAAACTTGGATGAAAAATCTTTCAAATGAAAAGCTAATGTTTCTTAGAATGAATCTATAATTATCGAATATATGCAGATCTGCATTGTCAGTTGCTTTTTATTGGCACATAATTTGTCATTACCATCGCCTACATGTAGAAGTAGACAAGAACAAACAAGACTACTGTATTACGTCGGTATTATTTTTTTCAATCAATAAAAGAAAACAGTATTACTACATAGCTGTGTTCTTTCCGCGTCATTCGTTCGGAATGACTTTTCGTCATGGGAGACTTTATTCTTATAAGTATTTGTAGACGTTCACTTGATTTAGCATTATAAATATTTTCTATGTAATGATCCGTAACAATAGATAATTTCATTGATTGACAAGACAAAAAAAACAAAAAAATATATCTCTAATTCTATTATTTTTATTCTTAAAATTGAAATTCACTCCAGCATTAGTTTTTATTCTATTGGTCGAAGACAAAATGTAATATAGGAAATAAATGAAGGTAATATTCAATGAACTGCAAACGTGCGTTTCTTTTAGCTAGGCGGCGGTGTAATGCCAGGCATTGGAGGATAATTTGGTTTATTCCTGAAAACAAAAATACCCATATATCTATTTTCTATTACAACAACAAAAATAATCAATCATACGAAAGTGTTTGTGTATTTCCAAATCGTTCGCCTGTATCCATTCCAAGTGCACCAGCTCCAATGCCGAAACCAACGCCGCGAATACCAAATTTACGACTATAACATTGTTTACAATATAATTCACCATCATGTTCCGACACTGTTGTTACTTCCAATGATTTTTTACAAAGAGCTAAAAATTGCCAAATAGTATATAAATATATATTTATTTTCGATTTTTTAGTACCACATCGAAAACAAGTTTTATGCCACATTTTTCCAGCAGCCGGAAATGATTCAGCATGAAAAGCTGCATGACCACAACGAGGACATAGTTGAGCTTCTTGATTTTTATATGACATTCTAAGATAACAAGTGAACGCAATGCATTAATACAATCCTGCTAGTCAGGTACATCTCTCTTACTTTATATTTCAGATTTATTATAAGAATCAGATAAAACACAATTAGCGAATGAAGACGAACTCTAATACGATTATTGGGAATATATATATATATATATGAGACGCCTTCTTTTTTTCTTCCTACTATTTACGTTTAATCTCGATGAAGAAATAAGTCATTAGGACTACATAACATCTAGATAAACACAATAGAAAAGAAGGCCATCCTTCATTTTTCTTTTACTATAAAACTAATAGAGTGTGATATGTTGAGGAAATATTATGTATAAAAAGAAAAAAAACAAGAAATCTGTCAGTATATATTTTGTTAGAATACATGTAGACAAACAAAGCGAATTATATCAATCATTTTTGGTATGATTTTATGTTAAGAATGTTGTATTGATACAAGTGACGCAATTTTCTTTTTATAAATTGTTGTTTTGATAAATCAAAATGACAATCATTATCATGATCAAAAGGTCATTGTCTATCATCGAAATCAACTAGAAGAAAAACTGGAACGAAAAATTTAAAAATATTGTATTGCTTCATCATAATTACAATTTTTTCTTGCAACACAATGTTATTTGATGTTGAATTATAAATTATATAAGTTGTTATAATAGAGAAAGACTCTTTTCCTTTACGTAATTGTTTTAAATAAAACTACGTTGTGAAATTTCTATTTTTCATTTCTTCATGTGAAAATACGACAACTGTGGCGTTTTTTCTTCTTCTCCTTCATCATTCGGTCGCATTGAATCATTCATTAAATACTTTTATTATTACTAAGTTTCTTCTACAAGTCACATGCTTCTTACTTCATTCACAATAAAAAAACAGAACGAGAATTGTTTTTGTTTTTCTTTTGACTATATAAAAAGCATAATAGACATGACAAGTGTGGAAAACGGCTCCTTTGAAGAAGAAGGTATTGACCAAGATCGTGTTTTTCATGACGAGAATAATATTGCCAATGAATTTTCATGCGCAATTTGTCAAGGTCTTCTGTGGAAACCAAGATCATGCGCATCTTGTCAACATTTGTTTTGTAACCAATGTATTCGAACATGGCTAAAATTTAATCAAACTTCCTGCCCATTTCGTTGTTCTCCATATGAAGAAAAACGTCCTCCGCCGTATATTCACTCTCTCTTGAGTCGTCTATCCATTCGTTGTCGAAATAGTGTATTTGGTTGTACAGAAATTGTACCTTATTATTTATTAGAAAAGCATCAAAATCTAGAATGTCAATTTCCAAGTAAACAATGCGACGTTTGCAGAAAATTTGTATTAGTAGACGATATAGATCAGCACCAACAATCTTGCATACCTTCAACGATTCAATGTTTCGTATGCAAATGTCTAGTCCACCGAAGTTCGTATCAACCACATTTGATTGAATGCTTTCAACAAAGATTAGACTTGCTGATCGAAGAAATGACACCAGAACCGGATGACCTCGATACACCTGTGAACCATACATTCAATTTTCTACCGGACTATGTCAATCAACCATGGCTCGTTCAATTAAATAATCGATTGCAACTATTTGTGGCCGCGATGCCTAAAATCAATCTTGTTGGACTTGAAGCAGTGGTACAAGCTCGTCAACTAAACTATTATAATCGAATATTGGCTATGATTCGATTGATTTTATTCAATAAATCGCAAGCTGCTCAAATATTGATTCTTCTTTTCTGTTTTGGTATTGGAGGTATTTTTGGTTGCTTCATGTGCCTTTGTTCAATCGTACAACAACATGTTAGAAGCGCCATGCTTCTAACATTTTCTGTGATAATCTTATTCAGTGGAGTACTTGGCTTTGGTCTTCCTATGCTACTTTCATCGATCAGTGATACTGGAATCATTCTTTCGACTTTCATCAGTTTGATATTATTGAGTTCAGCATGTCCAGAATTACCGTTAGATTGTTTTCAAATGGCGCATGGTCATACAATTATAGCAATATTATATTTTCTTATTTTTCTTATTCTCAAACTATATCTGTTAATGATAAAGTTCTGCTTTTCTTTTATACCTTCATATATATTGGCAGCTTGTCTAGCTTGGACTACGATCTTTGTAACATTTCATGTTCGTCGTTATTCTATTGGTACACAATAGATGAATTCATCAACAAGCAGCAATTGTTCAATTAAACTCGATATATGTCTTTTTGCATTTGTGCCTAGCTGAGATTTATTTTATTGCCGAACTATAGAGTTTATACAAAGTATTTCATATGCATTCAGTGTAATAAATATCACTACAGCGAATGAGATTTTGTTTTACAAATAAACGAAAAAATGTCGATAACATTAGACTGTCTATCATAGGATCTCCTCGAGTTCATTTTCTTTATATTTCTTGTTCCCGAGAAATAGCCGAACCAACAGATAATGTAAATTACATTGTAAAACAAATATAAAATCTTGATCGAAACTATCAGCCGTATGTCGAGTTAGTATAAAAAAATGAGCTATTTAAACTTCATTTCATTTGTATGAATTCGTAATCTTGAAATTTCCAAAACTTCAGAATATTTGAGGATGTGGACTTAACTATTGAGAGAGCGAGAGAAATATAATTCGTTTGTATCATGAAATGATGTTAATTCTATTTTAAATACAAAATATTTGTTGTTGGCATGCAAACTCAGAACAATGCTGTTTGCTATTTGAAGTTCATAATGCAACTTAGGAAAAATCACTCATATTGAATAACTTTATGTATTTAATTGAGCGAACACAATTTCTACTTGTGTTATTTTTCTAGACAGTCGACAACAATATTATTTCATAACAAAATGATTTTGATAAGCATATGACAAATGTTGGTATTAAAAGGAAATTTCTTTTTCTTAAATATTTTAGATCAATCTTTCAGAAAATACCAATAGATCTGTACTGAACAAATATAATTGACAATGTTCATAAGCTATTCTTTCTTTTCTTCAACGTAAATAAAAAATTTGAACAAAAATAAAAATCAGGTTCTACCCAGATTTGAACTGGGGTCGCTGGATTCAAAGTCCAAAGTGCTAACCGCTACACCATAGAACCGTGATAATCTGACGTTGGTCTCTGTTCTCTTTTTTGCTACTTTCAATGGAAAGAACAAAAATTGGATTAACAAAGAATCGTACGAAAAAAAGATTTTCAAGCAGGTTCTACCCAGATTTGAACTGGGGT
>OENM01000774.1:0-49507 GCA_900239745.1 Rotaria magnacalcarata
CCCCCCCTAACTTTTATTGCTTCGCGCCGTCCCTGGTCAAATACCATGCACAGGCCACACTCGAACGGGAGCGTTATACTCCCGCGTGGAATTCGGACGCTCACCGCATTTATCGTTACAATATAATGATGCATAACATGTTCAACCAGGGTTGTCACACAAGTTGATAAAGAAACCACTACCAATAATGAGAAGTTTTTAACTTTATTTTACTCTAAATTCATGCACAATTCCACGAGTCTGGTGAATCTTGAAAATGGTCTGTGTTGATTGACTGCTTTTCGTCTAATGATTATTCATTTTATTTCCAAGAAAAAAAGGAATGAATATTTTATTGTTTCAAATTGTCTATCACAGTGCTTCGAAACTTTAAATGTAACATCTTATCAACATGTTTCAATTTCAACTGTTCGGTGTTTTGATTTTTAATGAGAATCAGTTATGAAATTCAATGTGTTACAGGAAAAATGATAATCTTGCATAGGAGATGATATAATACTAAATTCGAAGTATTACATCGAGTTAATTGTGTTAACGTGACAAGTTTTCTCGGATCTAAGAAAATTTAAATGACTTCTGACTATTATCGATTCGTGAGTGTCATCAACACACGCATATAGAATCAATTCAGAAAGAAAGAGACTTCTGGATTTATGCATTTCAATAACAGAGTTTTCCAGTTGTCTAATTCGACTCTATACAGAATTCTCACTCAAGTCGAATATGGATAAAAATAAAAGGGGAAAATGCAAGTTTGGAACCCCCGCACCTTTTCTATAGTGAGATTTACTTTCAGTCGTATGGAAATGAATCGGAAAAACTACTCTCATTTTCAATAGTAGAGGTGAATTTTTTCTTGAATTATTCATAGAATCCGAATGAGATTTATTTCAGAATAAAAAAGCCAACAGAAAAAAGAAAAACATTCTTCGAAAGTAACCGTATATCAAATTGCAAAATGATATACCTAAAAGTTTGATCTTTCTTTTATTAGTGTGAGAGCTGACACAGAACTCTGATTTTTTTTAGAAGTTTATTTTTCATTTTATCACCGTTGCAATTGTACAGCTTCTGCTTTCTCTCCGATATCAAAAAACATTGTGCGACATGCCATACTCCTTGGTAAAAAAGCCTGCATATAATTTTATTAGCTTGAAAATCATCATTGAATTTGGATTATTTTCCACAATTTTATTGTGTATTTCATGAAAAATCAATTTTTAACAGCTGGAGTTCCCTTCAAGGATCGAAAAACCTTTTTTGTTCTGGTTTAAATATAGATAGTTATATATCCATAAAGTTAAGCTTTCTGATTACAAGTATTGTCTCAGTTTTGAATTTCATCGAATAATAAGAAAGATATGAAGCACTCTCTCGGAACTTTAAAAAACAGTTACTGACCTAACGATCCATGAATATTCGATGTATACTGTTTGAAAATAGGTCCGTTCGATGCACAATGTTTTTTCTATCAGAGTATATAAGAACGACTTCGGTATTCAATTTCTTTCCCTCGGTATATTCCAAATACCACCCAGATCGGATCATACAGTTACAAATACTGTTTTTCTCAGTCTTACGTATGACTAGCTTCTAGATACTATTAAAAAGTCATGCCTACTCTACTTTTCCGTTTCATAGTATATCTATATGCACTTTCTCTTAATAGTAAAAAATTGTAATTACTTCGATAGAACAGTGTTTATTGTTGAATCTTTGATAGAGTATTAAAAACTAAAATAAAATTTTACCAATCTTTTCCAACCAGCTTTATAAGAAGCTTCAAAGGCATTCAATAGAAAATGCATTATAAGCAAAAGAAGCTAGAAAGAAAAAACATTCATTCTATTACTCGTTTGAGTCATTTAACTTCATGATTTGTGCATGCAAATCAAAAGTATTTTCTTGTTGAGTAGTTTTATTGATCTGAACTGGTTAAGTCGAGAAACAAATATCATAGAGAGTTCAAAGAAGCAGTGGCGTCACTGATTAAAACTAGATGGTATTCGAGTTTCACTCGTATACGAAATGCGATGCGAAGCAGGAATCTGAACCTCCTACAAATAAACTTCAATTCAGAGAAATGTTGAATACTTTTTATGTAGCTGTTGCAGGAGAAATTAAAATTCAGTAGAATTTTAAATTCTACTAGACACTTTTATTATAGAACATATTTTAATTTCTCCTATAGTAGAGATTGAAATCCACGTTTTATATTAATGATTTGTACATAGAATAAAGGAATGAAAAAAGGATTCAATTGTTTTATCTAAGATACACGTATCAGTATCGAAAAAATCGAAAAATTTTTTATAAAATGGAGCTGTTCTTCGAGAAAATTGATAAACATATCGAAAATTTAAGTGAGAAATTTCGCTGTGAGTTTGTTATCACAAAAGTGGTTTATAACGACATCGCGTTGGTGCTGAAAGATGGTTCCGGTGAGGCCCAGTTTAAATTTTGGATTTTCAAGCACTTTAAATTGGTGACTATTGGAGAATTACAAGTTGTGTTTCGATACTGATATGTGTATCTTAGAGAAAACAATTAAATCCTTTTTCTTTCCTTTATTCTATGTACAAATCATTAATGTAAAACGTGGATTTCAATCTCTACTATAGGAGAAATTAAAATATGTTCTATAATAAAAGTGTCTAGTAGAATTTAAAATTCTACTATAAGAGAAATTAAAATTAAATTCTCTACTAGGAGAAATTAAAATGACCGCAATTTCAAGTTATACTAGTAGAATTTTAATTTCTCCTGCAACATAGTCATAAGGGTATTCATCACTGAGAAAACTCTATTCTTACTTAACGATACATTCTTAAAGATCGCTTTCGATTGCACAATTAATTATTTCAGTGATTCATTATCTAAGATCAGCTGTAAATGAGTAGATTATAGTGGTTAACATATGTTAATGGCGTCATTTTAAGTATCTCTTGATAAATTCTTTCATTTTCGTCATTTTGGAAGCACATTTGTGAGAAAACAAAACGTCCGATGAAAAATTAGAAAAAAGATTTCTCAAGTTTGATCTTGATACTCTCATCTCCAGTTTCAATGAGTTTTCTATGATTTATGGTTCTCGAGATCATTGCGACACAAAACGACGACTTGTGATGCGTACGTCGAGAAAGTACAAGAAAACTAGATGGTATTCAAGTTTCACGCGAATACGAAATGCGATGTGAAGCTCGAATCGGATCTTTACGAAAAATCTACAATTCAGAGAAATCTTGAATACTTTTTATGTCGACATAATGAAATTCATCACTGAGAAAACTCCATTCTTACATAGCGATACATTTTTAAGGGTAGATTTCGATTGATCGATTAATTATCTCCATGATTCATTATCTTAGATCAGCTGTGAATGAATAGACCATAGTTGCTAACATATGTTAATGACGTCATTTTAATTATCTCGAAGTTTGAAAACGATAAATTCCTTTCATTTTTCGTCATTTTGGAAGCACATTTGTGACAAAATGGAACTTCAGATTGAAGTTTAGAAAACAAATGTTAAAAGTTCCATCTTGATACTCTCATCTCCAGTTTCAATCAGTGTTCTATGATTTATGGTTCTCGAGATCATCGCGTCACAAAATAACGCGATGCAATGCGTACGTCTAGTTAAAAAGAAAAAAACAAACTCGCGACGGACAACAGAAATGCTTCTGCTTCGCATCGCATTAATTATACGAACTCTTTTACTTTAGAAAACGAATCTCGTAATGATTCAATTACTTTGAGTGATAACTGCGGAAATAAAACATAACTATTAGATCCTTTCATTTATCGATGAACACTTTTTTCACTCATATATTTCACTAATACTAAACTCATAGTAGTTAAAATAAAAATTTTGACTATGAGAACAGTAGTTTTTACAATGTGAACAAATCGTTTGATCATTGTTTAATGGATTTATCTAAGGACATCTATCGATAGGATAATCTTTTCTCTGATAGATCATTGGAAGGCGTTCAGCTTACCAATTGAGCATCATTTACTTGATACAATGCAAAATGAATTTCCTTGGAAAAGGTGCACGTGAAGTACATCATTCTAGATGAAAGAGTACGATATCGTTCAACACTTTGTATTAACTCATTAATACAGATAATTCAAGAATTAGATAAATTATTTCCTATGGCCCCTCGTTTTCAGAAAGTCGTTCGTAAAACACGACGACATGATACAGAAATTAGTCGATGCATTAAGTACGAAAATATTTTTTTTCTTGATTAATTATGTAATTAGACTTCTTCTGTTTATCATTTAGATATCTAATGTTTGGTTTTAATATTCTTTTTTGGGTAACTATTTTCTAGTAATTAATTCTTACAAACTATTTTTATTTAAAGATCCTTGGATTTATGATAACTGCTATAGGCATCTATGCCTGGATCGAAAAAGATACATTTGATAATTTTGGTCGTTTAACAATGCGTGGAACATTATTTTTTGATCCAGCTTTAGTGTTTGTTCTCGTTGGAATATTTATGTTTTGCATCGGTTTTGCTGGATGTGTTGGATCATTAAGAGAGAATACATGTTTATTACTTTTTGTAAGAAAATTTATTTTTCCTAAATTTAAAATTTTTGTGTTTTCTTTTTTTATAGTTCAGTTTTGCATTAGCAATTATATTTTTTGCTCAACTCGCATTTGGCACATTAGTTTTTATTTACCGTGAAAAGGTATGTAGTTTTTTATATGAATTTTTTTTTATGAATGATAAATTTTTTTCTTAGGTTAAGAATGAAAGTGAAAAACAATTGATGGTTATGATTGAAAGTTATCGTGATGATCCTGATTTACAGAATATGATCGATTGGATACAACGCGATTGGCTTCATTGTTGTGGAGTTAATAATTATCGAAATTGGGAAAGTAATATTTATTTTAATTGTTCATCCAAACTTGTTGGAAGTGTTGAAGCATGTGGTGTACCGGCTAGTTGCTGTCGAGCTGAATATTTTCATGTAAACTATTTATTTTAATTATTTATCCATATTGAATTCAATTGATTTCTTTTCTTTTAGAATAATAAACAATGTGGTTATGGAACTTTAGAGTCATCAGCTGTAAGTTTGTATTAGCTATTTAAATGATCGAGCTAAAAAAGGAGATATAATTTATGCTGGCCTCGGATTCGTCCTATGTTTCCTATATTTAAAAAAATTCCTATTTTTTCTCCTATATTTCGATGAATTTTCCTGTATTTCCTATAAAAATGAAAAAAAGTAGAAAATTGCTAAAAAACGCTCTTGTTTTAGTATAATTTTCGTGTTTTTTAAACAAATCCATTCGATAATTATTGATTCTTTTGTATTCTTAGACTTTTTTTTACAGGGACTCTATTTTATTTACGATTTCTTTTCATATTATCAAACGGACTAAATGAAAATAGCTGACTATTTTAAGTAAAGATATTCAAACAAAGTAAAATAGTCTTTATAAATAGTTGTGTGCTTTTTAAAAGCTTTTATTGTTGCCTATCGTATGCAGTTACGTAAATGGTTTTGTTCAAGCGTAACGCTGTGACCTTGTTTGACACATTTTATTTTTCATTATCTTGGAAATTGTGTGAGTTAGAAAGTTTGTTCAAACGTGATTTGATGCAACTGGTCATGATATGTTTATGCCATAAAATGACCATTTTTGGATTAAGTCGCTTGACTATAGAGAGGAATTTTGGTTGCGTGGCTGTGACATAAAAAGACCCTTTTCTTCAGGGCCACTAATAAGCTGCAGTTTCTTCTGCAACTATTTTTCCAAATGAAACACTTCTCGAGTTAGTTTTGTAGTGCTTTTTAACCAGGCTTTAAAACAATAAAATCGTTTTGGCCAAGCTATTTTTGCTTAGATAAAAAATGCAAGAAAACAGCGTGACATTTTTAGTAACGCTGAGGTACAGTTTTTCTTCATCAATTTTGAAGCACTTAACATGATCAGAGTTATTTGATTTTTATTAGTAATAGTCTTTTCTTTGTAACTAATCGTTATACACAAAAACGAAATTGATACATCTGTATGGAAGCTCATAAACGGTAAATTGAGTTAGAAAGTGTATAAGAGTTTACATTGTCCTTAGCTACGAAAGTCAAAACAAAATAGGCCAACTTGTAGAGACTGGAATTCTACAACAAACGATCTGTCATTGATATTTTTTGAAAACATTTCTTGGTTAAAAAACTCAAAATGCGATTTTTGAAAATTTTCATACTCGCGGTGTGAGTGTAGGTTGATGTGAGTATAAACACCATACAAACCATTACCCACACTCTGTCTGACTCATTTAATTTAATTTAAGAAAGAATTAAAATGAAATATTGACAAAAATTTCGTGCATACGTTAAGTTGATACAGGAAAAGTTTTAAAACAACGTTTAATTCGAATCTAAACAACGGATTTTCAATATCCTATTTTTTTCTGATTTTTTACACCTTTTCCTGTATTTTTAAAAGGTTTCACCCTGTGCTAATTCCTACATTTTCAAAAACTTGCAATCCGAGGCCAGAATTTATGAGTTAACTATGTTTGAAAGTGATAAGAAAATGATAGTCAAATTCTCTATAGGGTACACATATGATTTATACTGATGGTTGTTTACCAAAAGCATCTCAATGGTTTGAACGACACATTCTTCCTGTGGCCATCGTTATTGCTGTTCTTGCTGTTTTACAAGTATGTATATCGAGAATATGCGACTGTTTATTATCTGATAAATAATATCTGCTTTTTTTGTAAGATACTTGGTATTTGTTTTGCTCAAAATCTTCGTAATGATATTCTGGCTCAAAAAGCTAAATGGATATGGCAAGCACATCCAATGATGAATTATTATCGACATCAATAAAATATATTTATCAGATCATAAATTTCTTTTTTTTCTATATTTCTTTCAGGTTTACTTGTTGTCAGAAATACGAGATCTCTTTTTTTAGTTTTGTGTGCGTGTCTTTCATTGTTC
Source organism: Rotaria magnacalcarata (assembly GCA_900239745.1). Lineage (NCBI taxonomy): Eukaryota > Metazoa > Rotifera > Eurotatoria > Philodinida > Philodinidae > Rotaria > Rotaria magnacalcarata. Next base: position 6,985 of record OENM01000774.1, read on the forward strand.
ACAATGTATATCTGTAGATATATATATATTCATATTTAATAGGAATCTTCCTTTTCTCTTTTATGAAATGAATGTATATGAAGTATGATTTTAGCATGAATAAAAAAGTAGAAATAACGTCTATTTCAATTCAAACAGCAACTTAGACAGTAGTAAGAACTTTGTTGAGAAGAATGAGAAATAAGAAATCAATAGAATGGATGAAACAAAACGCATAGTGAAAATTAAAACTAGAATATAAATTAGTAATGAGTAAACAAAATTCGATAAAGAATACAAGATTTCTTGTCACAAAACGCATGTAACTTTATTTCCTTTGGTACTAGACAGTCGAATGTACATATGAATTGTAGTCTCACTCTTCAAATACATAATGTGTCAATTGAAAATCAATAGAAAACCATAGTTCTTTTTCAAACATAATTCATCATCAATTATCATAGAAGCCATGTCTTTTATTTTTACTATTATGATTATTGTTGTACGTCACAAAGATGCCTTCAAATATATATATAGTCATCAAATCCATCGTATATTTCGATAAAATATTAATCTTGCCAATAAACATAGAAACGCTGATATTGATTGCCTTTGAAAATATAACTTGACCGGTTTCATGCCTTTTATTTTCGTCGTATGAGAACGAATTCAAAGCCATGGAAATTGTTTTCATTTTTGCCTGTTATCAAGTATTCATCCGAGTAGCATTGATACTTTTTGTGTACATGCAAGTTGAACGGACAAAAATAAAATCCTGAGTTGAAATTTATAAGATACATTCAAAACTGTTTGATTTCAAGCGTTTTCATCTTATATTGTCTGAACTAAAAAGTATAGGCTTCCTAGTGCAAGATGTCATATTTTGTATAAAATCTTATTTATGTTCACCGATCGTAGCACAATACTTTCTACTAATAGTCAATATTTAGGAAGAGGAACAAAAGAAAACGAAGCGTTGCATGTGGCTCATTCCACATGAGCAATTCATTTAGTTTAAGAAATCGAAATTAAAATGACACAATAAAAATATATTTTTTTCTAAGTATCTCGCACAAATCAAAAGTTTCAATAAAATATTGAGAATCTTTCTTTATAGCTTGCGACGCTTTACACTGTGGTTTCCACATGATGCCACAGCTGAAGGCTGTGCTGTAAATACATTCATACTTTTATTGCAATTATTTGATGATGAAGGTCCAACAGTTGCCAGTATATTTGATCCACATCCACTTCGTTCAATCAGTTCTTCTAGAGAAAAAACCTTCATGAAGAAAAAATTGATAAAAAGAGAGATATCTTTAATTACCATCTAATTTCTTTGTATATATATAATCAGTTTGATGAATAATTGCATGCTTATATTGAATCAAGAGCTTAACTTTAGCACGACTTACATTGGTGAAAGAAAATGGTGGCATATGAAATGTTAAATTATTACCATTCTTCTTTAAATCTTGTACTTGATACGACCATTGCAGTTCCTCACAACTTATAATAATAATAAAATCATTTTTAAAATCATTTCCAGTAGAACCTTTCATTTCAAGACACACTTTTTGGTTTCCACACATGGGTCCATATAATGGAAAGATATCTTCAATCGTGAGATCACCATAATCTAAAAACGATTTTTTTTTCATACTTCTAACTAAATCATTAAAAAGAAGACACTCTTACGTTCGGTCATTCTCGATGAATATTCAGTGCTAGTTTCATCTGGCTGATAGTTGCCATCTGCATTTAAATAAAAACGAGTATAACGAAGCATCGATTGCTGAAGTTGTCGTTCTTTTATTAAATCTTTTGTTATTTCACGTTCTTGTTTGCTTTTGATATATTCAATCAGAAAGCTAAAAAGCCAAGCCGAAATGAAGCTAAGATTATTTGAAAGTTTTGAGATCAAAATACCTTTTTTCGCCTTTCTCGTAATCTTTTTCCGTTAAATGAAAATATAATGAATGAGGTTCATTGTCCAGTTTGGAAACTAATAACGATGTTGTACGTTCTTTAGTATCAATAGTATATGGATGCGGTTGTCCATAGATATCTACAAGAGTTACTTGAATAATATCATTTCGTGTAGTCAATTTTTGAGGGATCTAGAAAATTAAAAAAGATTGTTATCAATAATTTATCGTAATATTGAAGAGCATACATAAATAGTTGGATATTCAGGTTTAACACCATGTTCACAACGTAGGAAATGCGACGTATCTTTGCTTTCTTTTTCAGTTCGTGGGCGAAATAGCGCACGAGGCTCCGTTTTTATTTGAAGCTTTTCAAATAGTAAACTATCGTGTTGTAATGACGACGCTAAAAACAACCAGAATTTATTATGGAGAGGTAAGTAGTATGTACGTACTCGTTTGATTTGTAATTTGTTCTTCAGTCGAAGCTTGGTTTTCAATTATAGCTATAAAAGAAATCTCGATGTATTATATTTATCAATTATATTAAAAATTTTAACATACCTTGAAAATTAATCACCGGCTGTGCAACTGCCGAATGTTGGTCAACTGCAAGAAAAAAAAATGCATATATATATGAAAATATTTTTTGGCTACAAAATATAGTTTTAATAGTTGATGAGAAAATGTGTTCGAGAAACATGTATAACTTCTATATTATTTTTTTTAATACTTTTACTGTGTAGAGCATGTAAAATTATTTATGCCAGTTATAAATATCCTACTATTTAAAAGTCATATAAAATATGAATTGTATTTTCCTGTGCTGTATATGTTAGTGCATGATAAATGTATCAATTTATATTAATTAGATAAAAGTTGAAAACTTACGATAAACTGATTGATTAAGGTAGTCATTCATAGTATTCTGTTCGACATCGCCGGCAACATTGAACAATGATGTTGCTGTAAGTGGGAGATTTGAGAAGTCACGAAGGTATTCATATATCTAATAAAATAGTAAAACAAAAGTAAATTGTTGAATCTTTTTAAATAAAATCTACTGCAGCAATTTTTGGATTGTCAATTGTTGATTCAGACCTTGTAATATAGCTAGGTGCTGCGAGAATGCTGTCGTCGATGGTAAGATCCATTGTTAAATATATATCTATAAGTTTATGAACTTATATGTATGTATTCGTGCAAAAAGGAAAATTCGTTGTTCTTTTTTGTAGCCCATCTTCAAATTACATTGTCAATTATTTTTGTTAAATCTCCTAAAAAATATGACTTCTATGCGATAATCTATTCAGCATACTTGCTTTCTCTAGTTTTGAATTATCTATTCAATCAATAAATTATCTCAAGTTAATAATGTGTATCATTGCTGGATGATGGTTCAGCGACTTATTTTTTATTGTAAGTATCCAGCTATGTTACTCGAGCTTTCTCTAAGATCTCAACTAGTGTCTTATAATCATTACTTTGGCAGGATGGACTTTCGACAATAGTGGTAAATTTCCAGTATTAACAAAATTCTCAAGAAATTAAAATAATAATAACTATTAATGTAATTTTTATTGTCCATTTTCCAGAGGAATTTCAAGAATGTTCTCTGGAGATGAAATCACACTCAATCGGTCAGATCTCAATTTATACAATATTGAATTCTTGAACTATTGCAACAAAATGACGTCCTTAACTAAGGCGTATTTTCCCTTTTTCTTCGTTTCTACTTTATTATTTTTTGTGTTTTAACCAACGTTGCATCTTCGTTAGAAACTCACAATTTTCTTTATTAACAAATGCAGAAGATTATTACCATGCCTTTCGTCTTTTTGTTTTTGTTACAGCTCACCAGGTCCAATCTACCGAACTCCAGTGAGAGTACACTTGTGTGTCTTACAATAGGCACCCACACTCGAGCGTTATTCTATTGTTTACAGAACAAATTAATGCTGAAAAAAAAGCAGGGTGTGGGTGTGGGTGTGGTTGTGGGTAAGTTCTTCTAAAGCAGCACTCACGTCCAGACCCAGACCCAGACCCACACCCAAACCCACACCGACACCCACACCCACACCCACCCTCGATTCCAAAAGACTACCAATTTTGACTTGCCAATTTTGTCTTCACATTTGTAGTTGTTCACCAATCTTTTGGGGCAATTGAAATATATTTGAAACTGCGTTAATATTAAAATGGTCATAAACTTCACAAGTTATTAGAACTGCTAAGACCTATGAAAATAACATAGAAGATAATGTTGCACATGTAAAGTGATATAAAGGCTTTTCTCGAGCAATGCGATACTACATCCTATATTGCTTTTGGGTTGACTAGAATTTGGGTGTGATTTTTTTTCTAACTCATTTGCCTTATATATTATAAAACCACTAGTGAATCATATTTCATTCCCATATTTTACAACAACATTTACGTCATTCATACTAATCTTTTTCCTACCAATCGAAAATTTAAAGTCAATAAACTTTCCTTTTTCGCAACTAAGCGTTATTCATTTATAACATTATCAATATCGATGTATAATAGATTGACACTGGTAAAAACTGAAAATGGTCTAATCAAAAAATGTATCAGCAAAAATACAAACATAAAAATTATAAGTAGTCTAGTACGAAATACAAAATTTATCGGTTGAAGAAATATTTCAAAACATTAGCAATTCGTCTTACTTAGATTCTACAAGCGATAGATACATACAAAATTGAAAACAGTGGTGGATCATTTTAAGCTCGAATCTGACAGATTTTCGACAAAATTAACAGCCGACAACAACAACTGTATCTCAAATCTTTCGAATAAATTTAGGAATATTATGGTAACCAACAGCGGCTGTATTGATGATATAATAATTAGTTTTTATTTAAGAGCCGTAAAAATGATTTCATTGATAACAAAAGCAAATTTGGCTTAGAAAACAATCAAAATATAACTAAATTCATAAAATATAAAAGAAGTTTCAGATAACTTCTTTAAGAAAGAGACTTTCAATATTCAATAGATGGAAAATATATGGGATTAAATTAATTGTTGCGCAGTAGTCCTTGGAAGATTTTACATATTATAGAACCTAGTACACTGCAGCAGATAACTATATACAAGTTTTTCTAAAAGACTGATTATGATAATACCAAAACTATAGAAGACACAGAAATCAATGATTATTTGCCTCACACGATATCCAACTAAAGGCTCCTATTGATTTTAACACTTATGTATATATTAGAGATATCAACCATGAATATCTTCCTTTATTACATATTGCTATCGAATGAGTTAGCTAATAAACAAAATGCACTCCATTAAGATTTCGTTTCACCTTATATCATAGAAATACAAATCAGTTTTAAACCAAACATACTCTGGCATGTTCACACTCTAAAATTGAATGATACGAACAACTATGGTTATGTGTTGTATTCTGCAATAATATTGAATTTAAAAGCAATCTAATAAATAACTATTAATGTATTTTTAGCGGTGTAACCCGAAATATTTACGGTGGTGGGGTTCAGCATGTGAACTATATCTCATAACTTTTAGGCGCTGACCACTTTCTGTATGAAGATTGATACCAACACACTCTTTATGATAACATCAAAATCAAGTTAAAAATTATCGTTATACATTGAGAGTGTTGAGAAGTGACTAGTTAATTCAGGTGAATGATCAAAATATAATTAAAAGTAAAACAAGAATTTTCCATTTCAACATAATTCGACTATTCTGATCAATATCGGAGAATTTTCTCGATGTCATACTCGACAGCTAATAATCACGCATCACTTAGGCGATCATTAGTTTATTGTATTTTCTACATTTTGTTTTGATAGAGTGATAATACTATATTACTTTCAAACTACAAATAGACAGACATTCTCAATAACTAAAGATTCATATAAAAGTGTTCTAATCGAATTTGTTCTATTATTATTGAAAGTTTATATTACTTCAAAGTAAGTACAATAGTAATTAAAATCTCAGTAGTGAGACCAAGCCTTACATGGCTCTCCACTGTTATTTATACCATAGCTAGCCATGTATTTCAGTCGTCTGATTTTCTTGATTGATATCATGTAATAAACGATACTACTATTCTAATAAACTAAATTAAAGTAAAGTAAAGTAAAGTAAAGGTATACTTCATTCATTTCAAAATTCTCTTGCTGTAAGATGTCGCATATGGATGGTAACTATTTGACATTAGCCATAAATCAAGGTGTTCGCAAGATAAGCTGCATTGGTACAACTACACAAGAACAATATCCCTTACAATAATTTGTGTGATAAAGGGTGTGGGTGTCGTTTTTCTGCTGCTGAACCTGTAGCTCAATATTTACGATCGTACCTCTCTTTTACATATACGAGCTACTGCTTCTTCATTGAATTTAGTAGTAATTACTTAGATTTAAGCTTGATCAGAATAAATAAGACTTTAATCTGCTCTAGAACCAACGAAGTTACAGTATCCCATCTATAATTAACCATAATTGATTAACCCTTTACGGCCGGATGTTGCCATTTGGCAACATTGTGCCGATATTTTAAGAAAGGCCTAGCTACACTGTGGATAGATAGTGAATCAATAGTTCAATAATTACTACAAGATATTTTAGAACACACTCATAGCCCATGAAACAAAACAAAAACGTTCAGCTGAGAAAATTACCTGAGTCCTTCTGAATACTCCTAAAGAACAACTGAATCATAATAGATGTTTTTATGGCACCCTTAATCATTCAATCCCACAGATCACTAGTGGTAAATTTCTCCTCTTTGATCTATTGTATATTGTATCACTCAAAGAGATGATTCAATGAGTACTGACAATAAGAGGTATGGATGTTGCCAAATGGCAACAACCGGCTGTGAGGGATCAAAATATTTAAAAAATCATTTTTCTTTCTCGACCATCGTTATTCGCTATTTTGCGTTTTTTCATTTATTCATACAAGAGCAACGCATACAAAACATAACTGGTGCATTTACATAGCTTTTCCTAGCTTGAAATGGAATTTTCTATGAAAAAAAGTCAGCATGATAGTATTGTAGCTCTCAATAACTGGTATGGAAATGGATATTTGATTTACGTATCGGCACGGGTGTAGAGAAATAAAAGATCTACAAGAATACCTATCCTGATTCCCATCAACACAAAAAGCCATACAACTACTCTCTTCTTAGGTTCAAAGTATCTCAAATTTTTCATACAAAAATCGATTTGAATTGCGGAGAAACTATGCAGATATATCGTATTTTTTTATGCTTTTTCTTGTATAATTAAATGAAAAGGACGCGAAATAGTGAATTTTGATGATCGACAACGACAAATGAATTTTTCAAAGTTTTGACCCTTTGCGGCCGGCTGTTGCCAAATGGCAACATACAGCCATTCAACATATAAGTACCCTTCAATTTTAAATAATAGTTTTTTGCTATTTCTATGGCAAGATAAGAAAATATATGCAGAAGAAAAGTTTTAACTATGTCGCTTCTGGGAACCGGTTGGAAAGGGTTAAATATCTCCATCTTAAATCGACTAAGATTAACTTCAAGAAGCTGACATTTTTCTTGCAACAGTAGTTAGAGAAAAAAATGTTTCTATTTTCACGCAACAATATAAGTGTAGGTTGCTGATTAGTTTTATTTTTAAGATTTAAAAAATTCGTAAATTTGTAAAGAATCTAGGTTATCATATATTTTTTACCGCTACACTTAATGAATCTGATGAATGAGCAGTTGCAGTTCTGGTCTAAACCGGTCGCAGTCTTAAACAGCAAATCAGTTTTTTTGAATACCCTCTTGGAGAGAGGGTATGGTAGCGATAGATTCTCAGTCACGATGAACATCTCTGGTGTATATTTAACATATTTAAATGAGGATAACGTGTTTGACATTAGTAAAAATCGTGCGAAGTGATAAGGAGAGAATACCGACCGTCACAGAGCAGTGAAAAGTATCTATATCTGCCACTGAAATTCAACAAAACGCCATGAACTGGAGAAAGCCGGTGTCGTTGTATGCCGTCTACTTGTGCAATAGGGAAAATCAAGACCAAAAACAGTATGATTGTCGTACGGAATGTTTTTGTTGTAATAATACAAAAACAATATGATGAACGCACTCCATTTTACTTCTAAATGGTCAAAAGATCGGTTTTCAGAAAGTGTGGTCGCCGTTATCTAATGTAAACAACACCATAACATACATCTTGGTGCAATTATTCAGTTCAAGGTATCCTGGTATCAATATATCACAGGTAGTTTTCAGTACTTGGTTACTGTCTGACACTTGTTGAGTACTTGAGCTTGAGCACATGCCTTCTAGATATTTCAGGATGCTCAATGAACTAATTTGTTGAAAACTTTTTCGTACGGTGCATTTGAAATTGTACAGCTATTCAAGTGCCCAAGTACTGAACAATTTTTCAGTAAAGTAATCGGCCAAGTTGCTGTCACATACTGGTAGCATTGTATCTTTTCGGATACCCTGAACTCGATACTTGCAGAATGGCAGGCGAATATATCATACAATATTGTGTTGTTTTATTATGTAATTAAAGATTCTTGTTATAGTTTTAAATTGCTTGACCTATCATCAGTCGATAACTTGCATTAAACTCCAAACGACAAATCAAAGTGCACCTCAGTAATATACTTGTCTAATGAACTTCATTGCAGTAAATATTGACACCTTTATAATTCGAATCATAAAAGAAAAATAGGTTATTTATAATACTGACATTATCGCTTGTTCTTCACGCAATATCTAATTTAGATAGTAAATGTTAGTTTTATTCCTTACTGAGAAGACTTTTCAGTTGTTTCTTTTAAAGAATTTATTCGAAACAAAAAGATAAATTTACTATTTTAATTTGATAAAAACCAGCATAATAGCATAAAAGCTAAAATAGAATAATAGTAAGAATGCAAAAATTTTAAATCTAATCTATAAAAATTTCAACTAAAACATATTTCATAAATTTTACGATTTAACAACGGTAGGAATACAATACATTGATAGGTGCTCAAATAGCGAATAGAACTGACTGTAACAAGTCTTATTTCATACTACTGTGATATGTCTAAAACATTTCATGTTTTTTGTAATATTTTCAATTAATTACTGTTCATACCAAATAATGAATAATTGAAATAGAGAAAATCAATGTGTGCTGCAAATTTCAATAGAATATCAAGCAATACCTTCAGAAGAACAGTAAAGACACCCAGCATTAATTAATAAGATAATAAGATAATAAGCTAATAATATTATTATGTTTTTTAATTAAAAGAAACCTAAGACTCGCGATTAACGACATCGGCCACATTATTACCTTCCAATATCCCATTAAATGTGGCCAATATATTGAGAGGAAGTTTTGAGTTTAACAGAGAAAAAACAGCGCATAACATAGAATGGAGAATACACAGTCCTATTACTATCGCGAGTTCAATAAAAGCAATCTTTTCGGCAATCTAAATGAATATCTTATCATATGAAACTTAGACGAATTTGCTAACTTTTTACATTTATTCCGATAACATTTTAATTGGGTTACAACGATAATAAACTTTATTAGAATTTGTCTATTAGATACATGTTTTTATTCCGTAAATTGAAAACCTTCCGAGTTTTTTAGGTGATTTTTTATTCGTTTTTTATATTTATACATACATACATATATACAATAAACAATGAAAGCAAAACAAAGCACAATAAAAGCAAAACAATGCACAATAAAAGCAAAATATAACAATGGCACTGATGTTTTTATTTTATTTTAAAGTTTAAAGAACAAGCGTTTACTAAATTCTAAGTCAACGGTAAATACACGAACATAAATTTAATGCGATAAATATACTAGAAGAATCACCAGAATCTTATTTTAGGGATTTGTCCGAATGGGAATCTGATTGCTAATGATAAAAAATTAACACAAAGAACTTCACTGTTCGATGTTTTAAATTTTTATCTGTTTAGTATTTAAACGTTTCGCAGTTTTTGCAGTTGATGATTTCCTAGATGAAATTCGTATGGGGCACGCACCGGTAACGGAAAAGAAATCAAAAGCATCACAAATCGGTGAAGTATCAACAGCTGAAGTTGAATCATTTAAATTAAGTTCAGCTAATGCTTCTACAAGAAAATAATTAGAGAAACAAACATGATAAGATAGGTTACTTACGATCTAAAGATCCTTGATATAAATAAGGTGTTTGATAGAGTTCTTCGCCCTTGTAACATATAGTAATATTTACGATGCCTTTATCAGTTCCTGAAAATGGATAAGCAGGCATTGAAAAATAAATAAGATTTGAATTTTTCGTAAATGGCAATTGTCGACGCCAGCCAGTTGTATTCTCCGTAACAAAGACAGTTATATCCTCTTTAACAATACGACCCTTAAGAAGAATATAAACTCCTTCATTGCCACTGATAGGTCCATATTTTGGACCCATATGTTCTACACTAATATCACCATAAGCTGAAAAAAGGTGGATATTAAAATTCTTTTCCAATCAGAAGATTAAAAATAAATTCTTACCTTCAACCATAACATTTGAATATTGAGTACTGCCGTCATCACGTTGAAATATATCTTTTTCAGTTTGATAAATACGTGTAAAACGAAGCATAGATTGATCAAGTTGTCGCGTTTTAATTAGCTCTTTGGTGATAATAGCGTCTTGTTTGCTTTTGATATATTCAAGCATAAAGCTATAAAATATCAACATAATTAAAAATGCTTAACTCTAGAACAACTATACCTCTTGTATCCATTTTTAAAATCTTCATTCGTCACAGAAAAATATAATGTATTTTCCACATTTTGTCTGAATATTAATGCATTCTCATGGATCGAAGTGCTACTTGTTTTATTTTCAAGTGTATATGGATGTGGTTGATAATCCTTGCCAACAAGAGTCACTTCAATGACATTTTTAACCGATTGGAGTGCCCATATATGAGGTATCTATGAAAGAAGATAAAACATTCTCTCTCTTATATATACAATATAGATATTCATCAACATACATAGATTGTTGGATAATCATGTTGATCGTTGATTTCACATCGAATATAGTGTGATGCATTTTTACTTTCATTATGCGTTCGAGGACGAAATTTAGGGCGAGGCTGAGATTTAATTTGAATTTTCTTCGACTCTATTGAGTCACATTGAAGGACTGTATATAAAAATTAATCGATTTGTTAAAACATTAAAAATTTACATACTTTGTTGTTGAATATCATAATCATCTTCCATTTGTGCTGTAGTACATGGTTGACATCCACCGTAACCTGGACGAATGAGAATGAAAGATAGTCATTAGTATTGTCAAAATTTCGTTATTAGTATTAGATTACTTGTAAGAATATCAATGGGACCAACATTCGATGAAGGTTGCTGATACTCTAAAGATAAATAAATTTAGTTATAGATTGATTTCAGTGTAAAACAGTCATTAACTTACTAGAACTTTTTCTTGCTTTTGATGCATTTTTGATGATACGTTGTTGTTGTTGAACAAAATGTGTTGCAAGAATTGAATCTAAAAATTAGTAAAAAACGAAAGTGTATCATATTTAATATGAATTAAATTTAACTTACTATCAATTTTGTGTTCAACTGGTGAGCTGCCAATTTGAAAAGCGATTGCTGATGAGAAAGTATCTTAAATAAAAATTAAAAGATTTGTTAAACATAATACATAATAAAATTATATTAACCTGTGTGTGATTGATTTATATTTATTCTTTCAAGGGTTTCTTCAATTGTACTTTGTCTTGGCATTTCTCCCAATGGTGTTGAAATGAATTTACCTATTTCATCATTTTCAATCGAGGACTCTGCCATCGGATTGATAAGTTCTGTGAAAGGAGCAAATTCTAAAAAGAAAAAGAAATTCAAATTTATTTCTTTAAATTTTCCTTTTTCATTATATAGCCCCAAAATAAATCACTTTTTTTGAATTCAAAAGACTTGCTTTATTTTTATGCAATTTGTTTTTAATATTCATTTCAAAACATCTGAATAGTAAATATACGAATGACGTCACACACGTTTATGAAATTTCGAATATTGATGTAAAGGTAGAACTTACCATCTATTGTGTTATCAATCAGAGCATTGCTAATATCGTCATTGATAGTAAAATGTGAATGTGCCAACAAATCTTCTTCAGACAAATAAATGTCGCCAAGAATCTAAAAAAATTATAAATTAGCAATCTAACTATGATTGCGTCTATCGAATTTACTTGATCGTCAAGTGATGAATCGCGTATGATTGTCAATCCTGATGCTTGATGTTGACCAGTTAAATTCATCGATTCCAATATATTGTCCAAATCAAAGTTCTCATCCATATTCAATAGAAATAAAATCAGTTAACAAGTTAATCTAAGATCAGAGAATAATTAAAGTTAAATATCTATTAGTATTGAATTAATCAATAGTGAAAGCGTATAGAAAATGCATAGAAAATAAAGTATTGATTTTATGTACGTTAATGTTTCATCTCAAAAAATGACCTATAATGTTTTGTGGCCCTTAATCGTTAATATTGAAAAGAAAAAAATAGTGAATGAAGGGTGATCTTTTTTTTATTTGCTACGAGACACCCGTTCTTACCTTTTTATATAAAGAAAAAACTTTTTTTCTGCTTTTACCTCTTTATTGTTGCTGGCTTCTACCCTTCCTCCCTCAATTTTGCCCCGGCAAAAAAATAACCTTGAATATTAAAGCGAGAGAAAAGAAAATATAAAAGAAATATATTTGCTCGTCACAAACAACACATTTGTCATGTGCAACTTTTTTTATTGGTGCACATCAAGATGGCTGCGTACTCAATGATTGAAGGCGATCAAACCTAGAGGAAAAAGAAAATTTTATTTGATAGATGTCTGACGACCCTAGCGACACTCGCATGTCTCTAATAGTATTGAAAATAAGAAAAAAACGAAAGTAATGTTTACATTCTATTTCGCATTTCTTCTATTCTAGAAATAATACAACATTATTTTTTCTTGCTAACAAAAGTGCCATTAAAAAAACTTAAGTAAAACCTTTTTTTCTTACTACGATCTTTTTCGATGGATGTAGTATCAGTCTCAGCGACGAATGAGAATAACAATGTTAAAGATTTATAAAAACTATTGAGAAATCAACTCATCGTCATTTCAATCTTCAATCTGATATAAGATAAAACATTTGTCAAATGCACCAGGGTTGGGTTGTCGTGTACTTTTGTTAGCAAGATTATATAATCTTTCATTAGCTCAGCATGAAAAAAATCGAAATAAAACAGTGTTGTTTTTTCTTAAGCTGACATATTCCATTCCTGCATAGATAAGACCCTATTTGTTATCTTTTCTTACTAAAAAGAATCTAAATAGATTTGATAAATACGTTTACAAAACATATATTCTTAGACTGTCTATTAGCCGTAAAATTCTTTTTTTAAATAAATTTTTATATACATAACTCGTTATTTTCTATACGAAATATAAAAGTTAAATCCATCTAGATAGCATTCAGAGTAATCGGAGGAAACTAAAAAAATGATTACGTCATACTTATCAAAAGAAAAAGACAAAGAAGCTTGAAATTCAGACTCCATGAGGAATTTGATGTTACAGCAAATTCAGAATGCTTATACCGCTATACCGCTACAGTTTTTATTTTGTCACAAATAGAGATGATTTTAATGAATTCGATTTTACCTCAAATTTATATTTTCCCCATCATATGGAAATTCATGCATATTCGATAATAAACATTTGTATGAAAACATTTAAAAATAAAACATGGTTGAGCTTAGTTTGTTTTGTATCTAATAGATCCAAACACGTAAGTCTTATTAAAAAAAATAAAAGAACATTGAATGTATTTTTAAATTACATTCTAACTAATATTAGCAGACAAAAAGTAAAGCCATTGATTAGTTTCACTTCGTTTTGAACAAAAAGTAGTTACAAATAACAAGAACAAAAACAAACACCGGTTAGTATCACAGAAAATAAACTAGTGTCGTTGAATTGATTGATTTGATGTAGAAAAAAGTGCTTCAATTGCAGCATTAAATGTTAAATTATAAAAAAGTCGTAGAGGAATTGTCGATGGAAGTAGTGATTCAACAGTTCTATAATAATCTGTCGCTGACTAAAAGAAAAATATATAATAAAATTGAATGCGCATATATATATATATATATATATATAAATATTTACATCAAATTTTATTTTATATAACTGCCAAAGTGTTGCTCCAGTAAAATTTGTCAACGGGCGTTCAAATCTAAAATATCAATTTCAAGATTAAAGACCAAGTAGGCGGTGAATGAATTTTACGGTTCAAGTTTTTCTCGATTTAACCATTCGACTACATCATCAGCATTCCATTCATTAACATTTTGAATATAATTAAAAGAATGATCGATTGTGGTTAAATATTGATTATCATAACTATGCATTGAACCTGAAAGAAAAGCGAAAATGTTTTTAGAAAACGAAGAAAAACAAAGAAAATATTTATTACTTGTTCGCTCATGTCCGTCGACTCCTAGAGAAACTCGAACAGCTTCGATTTCACGTACAAGTAAATTAAATGCTTCATCGAATTGAATTTGACTGAAATCAATATGAAGCTTGGATCCATTAATTAAACCAAGCCAGCCATCAGCTTTTGTAACTATTCAAATTTTATTTGATCATCACAATACTGCATTATAGTACCTTAGACAGCTATTGACTGTAGAGTATATATATAATTCAATGTAACCATTTTGCATTAACATTGGAATAGATGCTTTATTACGTTCAACAGAATATTCAGCTTCTATAAGCAAATTTAAAAACAAAATCATTTTTACAAACGATGATAACACATGATCTTGTACCTAATCGACAATATCGACTTTTATAATATTGCTCATTGATTGCCATTAGAACAACATATGCATTTTCAACAGCGGAGGCCATAGATGTCAAAATATCACCCGATATATTATCTTGATCAATCCAAACAAGATAACGTAAATTCTAAATATAAATTATAGCTTGAAATAAGTGTTAACCGGATTTCTATGGAATTGAAATACGAAAAGCAAAAAAATTGCTGTTACTAATTCTATCAATATGGCTCTATTCTATCAATGCTATGAGATATTCTTTCAATATTCGTTTAATTGAAACTTTACAATGATACTCATATAGTAATTTCAATGCTGTAAAAAGACATGAATCGTTACTGATTTACAATCTTGAAATGCCTATGAAAATCTATCGTCATCTATGAATAACGATTGGAATTTTTTATTCCTGAACTTTAACATAACTTTTAGAGCGTATTTTATCTAAAATGATTCCATTATCTATTTTCTTACTTTTAATTCTTTGGCAATTTTCGAGCATATAACTTTCGTCGAGTGATTATAACTAATCATAATATGTCCAATCTCATTTTTACTTTTTTTTGGTTCAGTATATTCTATGGTTGTCATTGTCGTCGATGCTGTTTTCATCGTTATAATTTCTAAATAGATAATACTAACGCATAGAAATCATGAAAATGAAATGCGTTTTTACCATCTTTTTCATCGTGTTTCATTGTGCAAGGCTCACAGTGACTTTCTCCACAGACGTCAGCTGACGGAAAGGCTGTGTTTGTTCCAAAACTACTATTTATTGTTGACACCATGTTAGAAGAACTTTCTTCTGATAAGTCAGATTCACGTTCAGATGGATGGATGTCATAGAAATTTTCTTCAGAAGTATGAGGCTGAAGAGAGTCTATAGATTGAATAAAATTTAAAAAAAAGAATAGATTAGAATCATATGATACGAACTATTAATGGTTGCTTCGACTGGATCCTTTTGTAATTGGTTTGGACCATTACCTAGAAGATTATTTTATAGTATTTACGAATTCATAGAATAAATAATGGTATAGGTACTGTCATCAGTAGCTTCTGTTGGTTGTTTTTCTTGTGTATCTGATTCACTTTCACTTTCATCTAAATAAAATATTAAAAAAGAAATTTATTGGAAATCTAATGATCACTTTAAATAAATTGAGTTCAATTTTTCGATATATCAAGTCAATGTGATTAATACGTACAATCATTATTACTTGATACATAATTGAGAGTCTCATGTGTTGCTATACTTCTTCTAAAATCAACGATTTGTTGCAAGTCTAATTGTAATATTGAACGCTACTCGAGACAACATACAATTTTATTTTATAGAAAAATGAGCAATAAACAATTACATGTGCATCTGAAAATTCTTGTGGTTTATTCATTTCACTATTATGAGGTGTCAGGAAAGGTGTTTTATATTCTTTGAAAAGACAAATAGCTATGAAAATAGATTTATATGAATAAGTGACGACCTACGTGATTGGTCTGGTTCTCTGTCATCCATGACGAGTACACAGGGACTTAGATGATAGTGTTGAATTGATAAATTGTGATTAACACGTAATATTTCGGTTATATGAAATAATCAATATTTCTCACCATCAAAACCTAGAAAAACATGACTGATATTTCATTTCTGTCACATGCGAAAACTTGTGTACATAGTAAAAGCTAACAAGCGAGTAATACGACAAGTTAAAGCAACTGAAAAAGTCCTTAAATCTGTCTACGTAATAAGAAAAAAAGAAAAATAATTGAGACACATACAATAGTATTTATAGTGGACGAAACATCAGCATAGAAGAAAGCAAGAGAACAAAATATGTTCGATGATGATCGATGAGTCATTTTCAACAATATTTTATTTTATTGTATATTATTGATAAACATAAGATATAGCTACGCCGTATAAAAGTGTCGCTAATAATCGTCACACTTATTAGAGTAGCTATAACGTATCGACGATACATTTTATGCTGATACTTACGAAACATACTCATAAGGTAAAAAAGAATAACTTATTTCCTATCAGTAGACTACTCCAGTAGCATACATTACATCTACCAAGAAGCATATAAAAGTCTGACAAATTTTTTACTGTGTGCAAAGAAACAATACTTGAATCGCGGAATTTTGAATGACGTCTCTCGAAAAACTAAGCATCGTATTTGATGTGAAGAACGAAAAAAAGAGAGTCAGATTGCGCAGTCAAATTTTGTGCTTTATTTTGTTTTATTAAACATAAAATGTAAAAAGCCGTAACCAAACAATATAACAGAACAGAAAAAACAAACCAAAACAATCATATGAAATGAAACGATACAAAAAAATGCCTAGTTAAAGTGAGCTATGCCAATTATTATTTAAGAGCAGGAAAATTAAATTAATATTGTATTGATAGTTAATTAAAATAATAATAACCGTGATTTGATTAGAATAAGAATAAAAGGAGATTCGAAGTCACGAACGATGTTATTAGTTCCCTCATCCAAAAAAATGAACTAAATATAGTTTATAATCAATATTAAATAAGAATTTTGGGTTCTGAAACACTTTCACTAATTGCTTTATGTGGTAATATCACACCACCATTGATAAATAATTCATCTTGCACTGATACATCAAGTCCAAGTACAGTAATATTCTCCATACGAACCTAAATACACAAGATCAATAATAAAACTCAATCTAATCAAGCAAAACATTTACCCATTTCCCAATGGTACATCGCCAACCAATAATACAACTCGAAATCCAGGAATGACTTTTCACTAATGAATCTGCTAGTACAGTACAGTTTTTCAAGCAAACACCATTTTCAATAATTACACGAGGTCCAACGACGACATTGGGTCCTATTCTACATCGTTCGCCAATTTTTGCTGTTGGATCCTAGAAATAAGTTTTTCGATTTTATCAATCGTAGTTAAAGATATAGTGAAATATGAATACCAATAGTACATTGCCGACAGTTCCATTCTCACGCGATAATCGCTCGGGATTGGAATTGCGAACATGGTTTAAAAATAAACTCATGCCTGTTAAATAATCTTTTGGCTGACCAACATCCATCCAAAAACCTGCGAATAAATAAAAATTATTTATTCAAACATATTTATTAGTCGAAAGAATCAATTTCTATTAAAGATTTAGCCTAAATGTGAAGCTAATGTCGATTAGAATATTCTACAAACTTCAAGATACCTAAAAAAACCTTTTTCTCTCGATGATGATCATTCAGAAAAGAGTCAACTCCATTTCATATTTCAATCATCATTAGTTTTTTCGTTTAGGAAGACCTTTGAACTAAACATTTCTATTCAATAGATATAGAATCCGATCGACTTTTGTTTTTTGACGAATCGAACCAAGTCGCAACTGATAAACAAAGAAGTGATCTCTCGTTTTTCAACTTTTACGAAAAGTATCTCTTATTAGTAACAATAAATTATTCATAATTATTGTTGCTTAGATCATCGGATCGAATTTTTTCAAATTGCCCTTCATCTTATGAAAAATAGTCACATGATTCAAATATGAAATCAGAGTATTTCTCTAATTAATGAACAAATTGATAGAATATTTTTTACTCAATTTCTAATTCGCTGTATATAAAATACAAGAAGGAATACTTTCAAAGTGATTTAAAACTCTATCAAAAATTATAGCCATGTACCTTTAAGTTCATATGCATATAATTGTTTATCCATAGCCATAGCTGGAAAAATTTCTTTTTCAATTGATGTAGGTCGTAACTGAAATAGTTTTTGTTTAAAGTAGGATCAAATTTAAAAAAAGAACACCAAACAACTTACTTCAATTCGGTCAAGTATAGATGAATTGAATATATATAATCCAGCATTGATTTTATTAGAAACATATTCACGTGGTTTTTCAACAAATCGTTCAATTGCACCCGTGTCGTGCTCATAGACAACTACACCGTATTTTGATGGTTCTTCAACTTTCGTTACCTAAACGATAAAGTTGAAATGAAATAGATGTCGATTATACAACAAAATTAATTCTACATACACAGATAGTTCCTTCACATTGGTGATATTTATGAAATTTAATCATGTCTTCAAATGGAAATTCACATATAACATCAGAATTGAGCACGAAGAATGGATCAATATCTCCTTGAAGTTGATTATGGGCTAACGCCAATGGGCCAGCTACATAAAAAGAAAAGCTTAGTATAAAAAAGTCTGATATTAAAAAGATAATCTTTAAAATCTAAACCTGTTCCTAATGGTTCCGTTTCTTGAGAAAGTGTTATTTTTATATTTAATCGTTTAGCTTCTACTTCCATATCACGTTGAAGCATATCCGATAAATAACTAACCGCTAAGATTACATGCGTCACACCAGCCTAAACAAAAACAAAAGAATATTTGGAATAATTAAATAGTTATATAATCTATTTATTTATATATGCATAATTAAATGTATACCTGTGCTAAAGCTTCAATCTGATGTAATACCATTGGCTTATTACAAAATTCAACTAATGGTTTCGGTTTTGTAAGTGTCAACGGACGTAGACGTGTTCCATAGCCACCAACAAGAATAAGAGCTTTCATTTTCTTGATTTATCAATATCAGTAATGCAAAAAAAACTATCAAATATTTTAACTAAAATATAAAATAGGATAATTTTAGTTCTTCTCAATCATATACATATGCATTAAAAACACAAGGAAAAAGGTACATAAATAGAATGCATGGATAAATAAGAACGAGAAAATAAAAGCATATGAAATGATTATTAGGAGTCTACAATTAACATGAGAGAATAAGATATTCATTCTATTATTCCAAAAAGATATTCTTTTTATTCGATCAAAAACCTATTCATTAAATATTCTTCACAAATCAGTCATCCTTGGTCATAAAATGCACTATCTGCAGTGAACAAAAACAAATTAGACAAACTTCAAACATTAAATATAAAAAGAAACCTGAAATATTGTATTAATATAATTAGGTTTCAATTTAATTTCATAAAAAATATTTGTAAATTATCAATTTCTTTCAGCTTCTATTTGACTTATCTCTGTTGAAAATTCGAACAGTGATCTAATATACTACTAATGCAACCACATATGTCCAACACAAATAGAATAAATCAAATGAATTTTGTTCGTGAAGATTAAATGTAGTAATATATTCATTAAGAAATAGACTTGATTAGTGGAGTATATTAATATAATTTAACGCAAGAGTGAATAATTTAGATTGCATATTCTTACTATGTTCACCATGATCAAAAATCGATACACAAATCTATATTAGCAACGATTTATTGTGATAAATCATGCTTTACTGTATAGTAATCGTTTGAATTCAAATAAAGTAAAAATTAGACTAAATTATTTTAGATAAGAATCTCCAATGAACAATAGAAGATTCTTTTTGGGATCACGAAATTGATGCATACGTCAAAATATGACTATTGAACTATCATTGCCGCTTCATAATTCACTAGCTTAGTTTATTTCATAATCTAAAACGACAAAAAGTCTAGTTAGAGTTGTTGATAAATAATGCATATATCATAGCCTAATATGAAACAGTATTAGTAAGCGTATTCCCAAGGTTATGACTAATAGTGTACCTATCGATGAGATAAACCATGAGTCAGTGAAAATAAAAGAAGCAGAGAAAATGCTTCCCTTGTCCGACTTTTGATAGTATTTTATTTATGGTTAACATCTGCGATATGGTATTCGTCACTGGAATAAAGCAAATCATTATTGTTGNGATACAGTAGCATATGAAAACAACTTTAAAATACTTAGCTGTCATCAGTACTCATGACAAAAATAACATTAGCAATAATCAAATCATAGTAGAGAAATTTTTGTCATGCCTATCACAGACTGAATAGTAGTGACATCTGCTGAGGCACCAAAATAATATTTTAGAGAGATATACTGAATGAAATCTCTATGATCCTTAAAAATGACAGCATATCTCAGCAGCATTCTATCAAAGATCGATTTTTTGATCAAACAGCCAAGTACAAGATCTATTTTATTTAGTATAAAATAGAGATCTTCAAACATATATCTACAATACCGATAGTCAATCGTTTAAAATTCAACACAACGGAATCAGCCACAGCCACTACCGAGCAGGAATATATGCAAGAAAAAGAAATTCAACAAATGTTGTATATTTATAGAACTATATTCTATTTCATTATCTGAGAAATTTACTTGAATTCATTTAAATCTATGTTGATGATAACAGAAAGATCAAGATGGTTTAATATTCGAAAATGATTGATCATTATCGAATATTGTGTGATCTTTACTGAATACTTCTCTAAAAGTAAGCATTGATCGTCTGAGACGTTTGTATGATTTATTTAACAAAAACAAAATGTAAATAATCTAAAAGAAGGTATTCCATTCAATTACAACAATGAGTAGCTTTAGATGGAAATATTTCACTAGGAAAGAACTTCCAGCTCATGACAAAACTTTTTAGACCTAAAAGGCTGTATCAACAACATCGAACATAAGATAGTAAGTGAAATTATATTCATTTTCTTGTTTTACATTTTATACTTAAATTCATTCAATGAACGATGTCGTTATGTTATGGATCGACGCTGAGTTCTTTGAGCTTTCTTCGATTTTCTCATCGTGGATATGTAGCTATTCCTGGACTTTTTTTCTTCATTCAAAAACCTTACACAATAAATCAAACTTTCCGGACGCTGTTGCTAAATAATTGACGAAATATTTTAAATAGCATATTCGTATGCCTTACAGTAGATTATACTAATTATTCATGTGAATTATCAGAGCAATATGCGGTTATTTAGTACACTTTCGATACTTGCTATAGAATTAAAATTTTTCTTCTACCTTAATGCATTGGCATAATGAGTTTGTATAATCATTAGGAAAGAAGGATACTATAAAAATACACATTCATATTTCGTCGCGTACTATTTTCGTCATCTATTACTAAATCCGTATAGGTAAACGTCACCAAATGACGTAGAGAAGTGAAAATCAAGAATGACAAAAGACATACCTCTATTTTTATCAAGAATAAAACGTCATAGAGAGATATCAGAGTATAAAAATCCATTTCTACTCCAGTCAATTTATGGATTTAATCAAGCAAACAAAATTCAAACTTCGTTTACCAATCGATTACTAATTCGCTTCAATTATGTTAGCTTCACTAGTTCAACCGATTAATAATTGGGATCGAGACTACGTTACCATTGGCTATGGTAATTATGGTTATGGTATCTATTCACAAGATTTTGATATTCATCAAAATCCATTTACAGGTTATGTTAGTGTAGAACGTGATCTAGATTTCATTCCATTTGGTAACAATACTTTTAGTCCCTATCGTAGCTTTCCAATGGTTGTTCATCAACATTATCGTATTTGAAAGTTCACTAACTTATTTTACGATATACATTCAACCAAAAATTGTCATTATAATCATGAAATAAAATGTTTTAAAATATTTTTCTTTCTTGTGTTTAGTATCAGCAAATCATATTTAAAATAAGTAGACTATAATGATTAGAACTAATTGTGAATGAAGCATTCTATTGGTATCAAATATTCAATCGATAATCCGAAGATAAACAATTTTAAGTTGTGAAAAATTTAATATGTTACTTATACAGCGTTCTATGTGAATTTTTTAAGCAGCTAATACATTGAGGTACACTTCCGACTCCTATAGATACAGTAAAAAGACGGGAAAATATTTGAAAGAGCTACATAATTACTATCCATCAAAACTTGCAATTAAAACCTTCATTGAAGAATTGAGAAAACACTACTGTAACTGCACTTTAATAAAAAAATCGAATTATCTTGAAAACATTTCGCGTAATCATCATAAACGATATTTTCAACATTCCAAGAAACTTCATACACCCTCAAGTTGGTTAACTGTGATGAAGAAAAGTTTATCTATTTGTTTTTATTTATAGATTTATCTTTGATATGAATTACACATTGATGCTTGAATAGAATCTAGCCTAGTTCAAATATTTGTAAACAGTTGTGATTTATTTATCTAGAAAAAAACAATCAGATATATCACCGTTTAGTTTTAAGACACACAAAAAACTATGACATTATACACAAACCAAAACGCTATTTAAGAAAAAAAAATTAGCGTATTATACAAAAAGAAACGAGACGATTTGCTTTTTGTTTATTGGTAACATCGACAAAGAGACACACACATACAATAAAGGAAAACAGGAGAATTGAATCAAACCTATCGCCGTTGAATATTCTGATTGCGTATATAGGGAACGTGTGATCGTGTACATTTGTTTGCATAATGACTAAAATAAGTAACTTATCAATAATTTAGAATGTTGGAAGACAAAGAATTCATCATCTTCAGACACTGTTGTATGATTTTTCTTAAGATTTGTTCAAACTATCTCATGATACAAAACTTTTTTTTTTGTGATAACTGAATCAACTTTTTATGCGACGGAAAATTAGGTTTCGAACATTATGGAAACCTGAATTAATAGAAACATATCTAGTGCATCAAATTTCAGTAATTTCAATAGTTAGCTAATCTTTTCTTCTAGTTTATAAGTGTTAAATAGTACGAAAAAAAAACAGCTTTCGTCGTTCAAAAAATCAAGTTTTTCGAAAAGAAAACAAAGTTATCTAAATAAGAGCTCATCTTTAGAATTAGCTGGAAAATCTGTAAGCAATAGTTTAGGTAATGCTCAGAGATAAGTTTTCAATTGATTTCGATTCTCACAATTGTTTATCATTCTATTCAAATAAAATGAGTTTAGACATGGCCCGTCTATAATCGAATTTTTATCATAAAAATAATATACAGGAGGCAGTATATAATTCAATTCTGATGCTGAGTATATATTTCTATTTATCGTATTTTTTTATGATACAGAAAACGACTTTCTCAATCAATAAATGATATTCCATCAGCTGCGCGTCATTTTTTTTATCACATTTAATGTGGTTTTTACTAATGATTTTCAATTTAATTAGCTCTAGGAAAAAAATATACGTAAAATATGTAAGAAAAACAATTTTGTGTTTCAATTGACGTTTTTATAGCCGCTTTTCTGATGATATTATTTTTCGAAAAAGTCACGTCATACGGAACTTAATGCATATTCACTGAATCCTTTTCTTTATTTCCACGTGAAATAATGTGACTGATCATAGTAAGAGCTATTTAATGATTGCAACTTGAATAGATAAGTAAGAGAAAATGATGAAAGTAAATAAAATACTGATTCACTCACCCTCGTTCTCCGCATTTGAAACAAGTAACATCATGTTGAAATGGTTGTGATAGTATCATTCCGCCAGGATGTTGTTCATCATTCGGATGTGTATTTCCTGCCTGTTGTGGTAATCCACCATCATGATTCTGATTTAGATTGTGATTTTGACCATAAGATGGTCGATTACTATATTGTTGTGATTGATTATTATTTGATGACATGTTAAGATATTTCTGTCTTTCTTCCATCGGTAGTTTAAAACACGATGAAGCTTTGTGGCCTGTTTCGTGACAAAAATCACAAGTAAACACAACTTTACGTTGTGCAGGAGTGTATTCATTTGAATTAGGTAAATCAAAAGTTGGATGTGATAGTGTACAACGTGGTCCTTCAGGACAAAATCCACATAAATAATTTTGACAGAGAACTTTTCGTGTATGACGATTTTTACAATTAGGTCCATGACGACAAAAGCCACGATCATACCACGGACAATCTGATACATAGAAGAAAACTTTTTTTAACTTCTTATCCCAAAATTATTCAATACATACCACGTATTTTCGATTCGGGGTCAAGATGAAGAAATGCACATTCTTTATTCATACATTGTCCAAATTTTGAAAAAAAATAACACTCAGGCATTTTAGCCATATCATATTCATGTAGAAATTCACAATCGTCGCCTAAATGAAAATTCGTAGAAATAAAAAGTACATGAACAAAAGTTTGCTCCTACCCTTTTTACATAGGCCACGTAACCAATGTTTACATACAACTGTTTTATCTCCATGTATATGACGAAATGGACAACGTTGATTTGAACAAGTCGAACGTAGGAAAAACTCGCATACACCTACATTGGCTTTATCCATATTTGGAAATGGGAGTGGTAATGCACCTATTTGAGAACATACTATATCGTCAAGATCGAAATGTATGCTTTGTACCGGTGCAATAATATCTTGCATTAACATCTTGTCTTCGTTTTTGAAATAAAAATAAAAAAAATAATGTACTATGACTTATTCATTGATGGTTGAATGTTTCGACCAGTCAGATAACGAAGGTCAATATTTAGATGGTGCCACATGTACCAGAATCTATAGATATTTCTGATGATCATATACTATGACTGGAAATTTTATGTTTATGTATTGAGTATTTTTCTTACTGTAATTTAAAAAAAAATTCGACGATGATGAAAATCTGATAATATATATTTACATGGTTATTGATAGAAGTTGAATAAACCATTACAAAATATCTTTAGTGATTTCAATATTCTGCAGGCAAAACAATTTTACAGAATATACAAGTTGCTTATTTCAATGGATTAATACCAATTTAATGTCTTATTGAATCGAAATCATTATCAAAAAATACATAATCAGTGAATAAAAACAAAAAGATATAACAATAAAACTGTCTCATGAGAAATAACCTATGATGTATCATCTTGATAAAATATATTTCTTTAAGTTTGAAAATGAAAGTTTTAAGCCTACGGAATCTACCAAATTCACTATCGAAATAAAAACATATATCTTTTAGCTGGTTTAATGATTTTCATGATTGGATTTATTCGCAAATAACAAAATAATAAATAAATATATATATATACACATACAGTAAGCGATTCACCGGCCACAGGTTCTATGGATCTGTGATTTCCCCCTACAATCGACTCAAATACCAACTGTTCGATTATGTGGCAGTTGTATTATGATGTTTTAACTAAGTACTGAAAACACATAGCAACAAGTAAACTCGATACAAACTGTAACATTTATGAGAATAATAAGCATCTAAAATTATGTAATTAATAGTAGAAAGTGTTTTTTTTATAGTTGAACTCTAAACGAAATAATAGATTCAGTATGTAGCAAAATATTGAGCATACTTAGGTACAGTTCCAATAATGATTTCTATCGTTTTAAACTGTTATGTTTTTGTGTTGCAAATGAAGAAAAATATTCCTCTGAAATAGAATTTCATACTTTTATCTTCTTTAAAAGTATTACTTTAGTAAGATGTTTATGTACTACAATTGAATTGCTTTCAATGTTCATTAACAGTTCAGCTAACATCTATACATACAAGTACGCTGTAATATAAAGTGTATTTGATGCATATAGTGAGAAAACAACATTCTGGAAAAGAGCATCAACATTCGATAATGTTTATCTAGTTCTTCAAAAAATTATCAAACGTTTCCTTGGCTATATCAATAGATTAATTATTACTGTCACACTTTATGTTGCTTATGTGTGACTCAATGCCATCATGTCTATTTAGTTTCATCGATATCATGTAAACATTGAGTTAATTAAAGAATACACTACGTATATCATATATAATTTGTTCTCATACATATACGTACTTACATGAGATTACTACACGGTCATAATGTGTTTTGGGAGTCTATTCGGAGAGAGTCAGATTATCATAATAAATTAGTCGAGTTTTTAGTTTAAATAGTACCTTACAAATTCAAGCTAGTCAGCAGACTAATTTGAGATGGTTCATTTGAATTGAAGATAAGCCATAGGATGTGGAAAAATGCTTTATTAGGATTCTTATAGCTAGAGAAAAAAAATAATAACTAATAACTCAAGAAATCTACCATTATACATAACAATATTCCGATTATTTTTATAGAGGAATCGATTGACTAGATCGAAAACTCTCTTTTTATTGTTGTTGTCAGGATTTTCAGAAATAATATACTTGATGCAAATTACAAAAACTTGAGAGCTGTTGATATCACAAAGGATCCATTGCAATCAAGCAATCGTTAAAATTCTAAATTATACCTATGGATGATTTCCTTACGAATGAGAATGAAACGTATACCAAATACAATACACAAGAGTGACAGTTTTGTCTTCACGCTGATTGGTGTAATAAGTATCGAAATGATAAGTAGGGATATTCGTCAGCTACAGATGTAACATCACTAAGTATTGAACATATTTCTAATACGAGATTTGTGCACATCGAAGAAAGAAGATTTTAGATCAAAATAGATGCCCAGGGCAAGGAGAACAAATAAACAACGCGTTCGAAACAGATGAACATCGCGATGGATTCGATAGTGATCGCACAGTTGCAACGCGTTCGTTGCGTTCTGTTCTTCGTTGCATAGGTCGTTTTCAAAATAGTGGCGGATCCAGGAATTTTTAGAGGGGGCGGCGCTTTCTAAATTATATAATACGACGCAGAGAAATGTTTTTCGAAAATATATAAATCAAAGTACTACAGTTTTTTTTCCATTGCTTACTTAATTTTTGCGCAATAAATCTATAATTTCATGGAAAAAAACAACTTTTTTAGAAATAAAGTTGCACAATAAAATCTAAAAACTAATCGACGACTGAACTTAGCGAATTCATCGATGCAAATTAGTTATAATTAACCAGATTTTTCTAATTACTTATTTTCATGATTTTTTGTGGAACTTTTATTATTAAACTAAAACAGTTTTCGAACGTTTGACACCAACATTTTGTGGTTTATTTTCTTATTGAAAGATATGATTTGGTGAATATAAGAATAGCAGAAACATTTCGGATAGCACTTTACAAAAGACAAAAATGAAGCTGAAAACGAACAAACCCAGGTCGAATAAGCACGGTCGTAAACGATCGTATACGGTGAAATACGACCGTATTTCACCGTATCACGACACGGAAGTCATAGTCGTAATACGGAGCCAGGTAATACGGTAAAATATGGTCGTATACCCAGGTCGACTGATCCAATATCAGATTCCGGGTCCAGGAATCGATGTCGGATCCTCAGTGTCGGAATCCTATGAACTTCTGATGGCATACAACGGTTTTTCGTTGGAATTCATAGGAATCCGACACTGAGGATCCGACATNGATTCCTCGACCCGGAATCCAACGATAATTCTGTAAGATCTGACAGGATCCGATAAAATCATATTGGATTCCAGTCGGATCGGATGGGTTCCGGTAGGTGCCTACTGTCGGATTGCTCGACCTGGGTACGCTCGTTTGCGATCGTATACGGGTCGTATTTATTCGTATACGGACTCCGTAAAGGTCGACCTGGGAACGCTATTTATATTTTTTGATCTACACTTACGTAATATTCAAGATGATGGCAATCAATTATAGTTTTCCTACTCCCTTCGGTTATTCATTTTATTTTCGACCTTCTAATATTATTTAAGCCTTTAAAAATATTTCGTTCTTCCGTCTATTCTCAGGGGGTGGCGAGCACCGGGTAGCCGAACCGGTAGATCCTCCAGTGTTTCAAAAGTATTCAGAAGGTAGTGACTATAGAAGAAATCACATAATATTAAAAATTTTGAATATTTAGGGCGAAAAAAATGAATTAATATTTTTTATTGAATATTCATGAAATAAAAACATTTTTGTAATATTCTTTTTGATAACAGCTTATTTATTGTTTTTAATTTTTGAGTTCCCCGTTCGAAGAAAACGATCAGTAAACGGTCGTATACGATACAAATACGGCCCGTTTTACGTGCCGTATTTCCCCCGTATCATAGGGGCAGTAATACGGCCGTATGTTCTATAGAATACGATAATATTACGCCGGTTTTACGACTGATATACGGTGTCCGTGTATGGCCGTAATACTGCCCCTGTTAAAACGCCTTAATGCGGCCGTTTTACGACCGAATACGATGCAAAAACGACCGTTTACGGTAATGTTACGCCGGTTTACGGTGGTCCGTTTTGATCGACCTGGGTTGATATTTTGGTTTATAAGGTGGATAAGCCTAATGGAACTTTCAAATCACAGGATGATTTTTTTTCTCTATCTGTCGTATAGTAATTGATCACTTTCTTCTATGATTACATAAATCTATTTTAGTTAGCAGATTCACAGTTGAAAAAACAGTGAAATTCAAGATATACACAACAAATATCAAAGATATTTAATATTTCAGGTCAAAAGCATTTTTCTTGAAATTCATGCGAGTTATTTTTATGTTTTACTAATCTAAGATTTACTATTATTGTTTTTCCCAAATAGCAAATATAAAGTGTTGACATTTTGCTTATGTAACGATAAATGCGGAGAGCGTTCAAATTCCACACGAGCGTGTAACGCTCCCGTTCGAGTGTGGTCTGTGCATGATATTTGGTCTTAAGGTGCCATTTCTTCTCATCACATATATTACCTTTATCTTTCTGTCCTTAATATGTGTCTTTATCTCTCATTCTCCTTCGTTCTCTCAAATGGTTGAGTATTTAAGCGTGCACTTTATATGTAATCGATACGATTTATGATTTGAAGAGTTAAATAAAGTGTAATACCATCAGCACAGGCATCTCTTCTATCAGCAATCGTCTCAGCTTAATACTGAACTTGAACGTCAAATCGATGATGAAAGAGAGTATGAACATGTTTGCACGACATCAGATAATTAATTCGAACGACTTGGTCATCAATATGATAATGAAATTTTCGTAACTACGCTCAGACGATAATTATGGATAAGATAATCAACTTTTTATTTAAAACTCTGTAATTTTCTTTATAATCTCTAATGGTTTTGAATACTAGATATAGATGATAGCGATGGTGTTCAATCAATGAATCTTGGTTTATCCTAAGAACATTCAAATCAATTTGATTCTGATTTATATCATATTCTGGTTGATGATCGGAATGCCCGCCAAGAATGTTTCTTTTCTGAATTTATAAAAGAAATATTAATTATTAGTTAACAGATGATGTTGATGACCAAGAATTAGCATCTGCTGTAGGTAAAATTTAATAAATATTGAGTCAGTTATATCATAGGAACGTTTTTATTGTGTAGTTTTTTTAGCTTGTGAAATTCATTATGTAAACATTAGTTCATATTTTTTTTATATAATGAATTGAATTTTCTTTGTTTTCCTCAATTATGTGCATTTGAAACTGATAAACGTGTTAATTTAAAAACTGTAAAAAGCATTCATGTTTGTTTTACATTTATGTGTTTGTATTTTCTGCTTATCCCTTTATTCAACCATCTACAATTGCTCTTGTATGAGATAATTGCAAAGTTTTCTTAGCTGATCTCATTTTCTTTATTTGTACGCATTTTCTTTTTTTTATTTCTCGTGGAAATAAACAGAAATGATTAAAAATAGAAAAATATCTTTGAATTCACTGAAGATAACTATTGGATCGATCTATGAACTAATCGGAATGAGCGTTCGCCTTCTTTCTGTCTGCCTTGCCCTTGGGCAGGCCATTATCTTTCAATTTCTAAAAGTTTTTCATTGGTTACTTCATAAGGTAATCATACATCCAATTGAATTATTTTGTCGATTTGCATTAATGTGTAACATTCGTATCATCTATTTACAAAAATACAGAGAGCATTCTGCATCTTTGTATTCCCAATAAACATACATTACCTCGAACATGGCCACTATTTCGACATGTTTCTTCTTTTGTTTATTTGTCATATTTTCATTTATAGTTTAAAATATCGATCTGTGTCTTTTCTAGAACAGAATCTATTCGTGCATTATTCACTGTATCTATTGATTAATAATGGCAGACCAATTTGCCATTGTTTACGGTGCTTCACTACGTAAGTCGTTCAATTTTTCAATTTGATTCTTGCATTTGAAAATTAATTTTTAGTTCTCGGAGGTTTAATGGGTTATATTCGTCGTCAAAGTAAAATGTCGCTTATAACTGGTACGTTAGTCAAATTATGTCATTCATATATTTCTAAAATTTTCTTATTAATTAAGGTGGTCTCTTCGGCACTTGGTCTATGTACAATGCGTTACATCCTTCCCGTCAAAATAATGTTGCTAACTTTGCTGTAAATAAAATTCAAAATTCTCGACTGATAATCGATTATTTGATTCATTTAGATTGCTATATTTCTTGGTGTTGTGATGTTAGTACGCTTTACGAAAAGTGGTAAATGGTTTCCAGCTCTTTTGATCGTTGCTTTATCAAGTGTACAAGCCTATCGAAATTATTCACATCTCAAATGATCCAAATAATTGCGAAACATAATCATGTATTTATCTCCATCCATTCATTAATCAACTAGATTATTTGTTGTCGCCTTTGTTTTTTTGTATGACTACAATGATATCTATCTTTTATTTGTAATAACATATCACAGGATATCAAGAAAACATAATTTGAACTTTTATTTATCATCTGATGCAATAAGAAAAATAAAATAAATGTTTACTGTTGTTCTTTTTTTTCTAGAATGTGTATACTTCCACAAGATTTACTTAACTGGTATTATAACACTAGCAATTAAAGAATAAAAATGTCCTTTCCACCTCATATGCCAATGATACCTCCTATGTCATTCTTTCCTCCTGGTGCTCCTATGATGATGCCACCTAATGTAAGTATTTTGTTTTCTTTTAATAATATAATACAACATAAATGGCTGTATAGATGGCTACTCCACCACCAGCAATACCAACAACAACTAATGGCAGTGTTAAGACAACAGAAAATGATAAGGTTTGTTTATTATATTTTCAATTAATTGTTTCTATGTTGTTTTATTGTAGAAAAATCGTTCACAAACACTTACGACAGTGTTCGTAGGTAGTATTTCTGATCGAGCACCTGATACTATGATCAAACGAATGCTTCATGTAAGTAAAATATTATTCAAGTACTATCTCTCATATGACATGTTCATAGTGAAAACAGGGTACAAGACAAGTCTGTGTTTCCTTCATAGAAAACTCTTTGTCTATTTGCTTCCAAAAGTTGTTAGAATATCATTTCATATCCAGTAAAACAGGCTCTAACATGGGTCCAATTTTATTAGAGTGATTGAAAAAAGATAATCTTTGGAGATCTATAATTGTAAGGATTTGAGTTAATATCTATGATTATGTTCACATGCAACGCACACACGATTCGATATTCTCAACAAGATATGCATACATATTATTTGAATATGTAGTTCTGATTTAAATCAACTATCTTACTAATCTATGAATAGTAATGATTGGTACATTTATCGATCATAACTATTTACGAAAATAAATCAATAGATTCACTTGTTTCTTTATTTACGTAGAATTGTGGCAGTGTTGTTAATTGGAAACGAGTACAAGGTGCAAACGGCAAACTTCAAGGTAAAAATATTTATCGATTTATTTTCATTGAATTTATTTTTCCATGTATTTTTCTAGCATTTGGCTTTTGTGAATATGAAAATCCTGAAGGTACACTTCGTTGTATACGTTTACTTAATGGTTGGCTAATTCAAGATAAAAAATTAGTCGTAAGTGATTTGTTATTTCCAATTTTTTGTTTTTCTTTTGGATTATCAAATATTAGACATCTATTGCAAATACGTAAACATGTAAGTGTTTTGCATTGTGTTAGAACTCCCGGATATTTTCCGTTGATGGTTAGGTGTCGCCTAACTTGATTGATTGGTTTCAAACGCGAGACAGACATTGATCTGGTAACAATTTCTAAACATCATTAATAAAGTCATTTTGTTCTATGAAAAATCTTTTTGTTCTTAGTGTTTATTATTGAACACAAATTGCAATTCTTTTATGTAAAAACAAGAGTGAGTGGATCCTTGTATGGAGAATTTCTTATTTTTTGTTTTTGAGATCAATATAGATATAATCGTTTTTTGAAAAAATTATTTATTTGAATCTCAATGAAAGCAGAATTTGATTATTATCTATTTAGGTTAAAGTCGATGCTAAAACAAAAGCATTACTTGATGAATACAAGAAGAAGAAGCGACATGAATTAGCAAAAAAAGCAGCCAAAGATACAACAGCGTTTAAATTTGTCTATGAAGATGATGATGATGAAGAAAAAACATCGAACAGTAAAGATGTAAGTGAACAAGTAAATTAATAGTAATGCGGATTTTTACATTGTTCGTTTTTTTTAGAAAAAGTCCGGTGAAGAAGGTGAAATTGAAGAAGAAGAAGACGACTATATTGATAATGAAACTCGTCGAGAAGATAATAGCGTAAAACAATCACTTGAAACAATTATGCGTGAATATGCACGAGAAATGAATCAACGAGCATTGGAAGCAAAAGAAATGGCTGCTCGTGAAGCTCAAATGCCAACAAATCCAATGTTAAATATGCTTCCACCATCTATGCCTCAACTATCGATCCCTTCAAATACAATGGATAGTCCGCTACCAGATACAACATCATCGAATTCAACTAGTCCAGGAACACGACGTGTTGCAGATCCAGCAGCTACCCTTGATGATGAAGAAGGAAAAAGAAGTTTGATTACAAATGAAATTCAAATGTTTCGTGATCGTTTTAAAGATGAAGAAACAAAAATGCGCAATACGGAAAAAGAACGAAAAGATCGTTATGAACGGGAACGTAAAAAACGTGCTGCCGCCGAAGAAGCAGCTACTAGTGAAAATAATAAATCTTCTCTATCACCATCTTCGCGTAATACACCGCCACCGCCATCATCATCATCATCTCGCGATCGTTCATCACCAAAACATGATCGAAGTAGTTCGAATCGACGTGATCGTTCACCACCTAGTGACGATCGTTATCGGAGTTCATCATCAAGAAATAATACAAGTAATTCTGTTCGTAGTCGTGCAAGTGATAGACGTAGTTCACCAGTACCACGTTCCGATCGTCGTTCACCTGTTCCATTGCCACGTCCATTTAATCGTCGTTCAAGAACGAAATCGCCTTTACCAAGAGCACATACGAATGATGAGGATGACGATGAAGCCTACGAAAGAAGACGACAAGAAAGAAGATTAAATGAAAAAGAACGTCGCTATCGAGATGTAAGTCAAATGTTTTAGTAAATCATAGAATTTTAGATTGTAGTACCATATGAAAGTATTCTATAAATTATAGGCTTCAATTAAAATCAGATTAGACGTCAATAAGAAGTTATAACTATTTCACTATATGTAAATAAACTTGAAATCAATGAGTTTCGTAGCAAGTTCTTTATTGCTATTATTCCTCTTTTAAGTACGACTAATATTCTGTGGTAGTAGCTAATGAAGATTTCTAATTTCGTGAATTCGAA
Source organism: Rotaria magnacalcarata (assembly GCA_900239745.1). Classification (NCBI taxonomy): domain Eukaryota; kingdom Metazoa; phylum Rotifera; class Eurotatoria; order Philodinida; family Philodinidae; genus Rotaria; species Rotaria magnacalcarata. The sequence continues at coordinate 41,174 of OENM01000774.1, forward strand.
CTTAGCTTAGCTTTTTTTCCCTAGGAGAAATGTAAAAGTTTGAACGTCTTACATGACTATCACTATCAAAATGTCTGAAGCAGTATAAAACTACTGTTGAGTAATAGTTCGAAAACTGAGTGTATGGACTAAGTTAAGTTATTATTTTAAAATTAGTATCTCAGAGACCGTTAGAAAATATGAATTTCTTGCAAACCTAATTGAATTAAGAAATTTTGCTTGAAGTATTGTCATAAGTAAGTTGTATGCTATTTGTTGCCTGAGAAAGGAGAACTCTTCCATTTTTTAGATCTCACGTACTTCTATCTTTTACTTAGAGGTGACCCAGGGCGTTGATAGAAATCACTTTTTTTTATTCTGTCTAAGACTTATATTATCGTTCGATGTAGGTCTATGAAATGAAAGGAATTTATTGAAATAATCATATATATTCTATTTCAAATGAACAATTGTAAATCCATGAAACAGTGAATTAATAAAGTACAGATTGCAAACTTTGTTTAATACTCGAAAATTCTGTTTTTGTTGTGTTTACTCAAATTCAATAGCTTATTTGAATTATAAATTATGCCGTTAACTCAGGAATGGGTTAGGTGAATATCAATCAGTAGGCGTTTTCTTCACATGTAAGCCTTGCTTCTTTGCTTATTTATCAAGACTTTCAAAATGATGAAACCATTCGGATTGGATTCAGAGGATAATAGAATACTACACTAGACGTTCAAAGTTGAGTTTAACAGAATGATTCTATGGGCCAGATGTTGTAAAAAAATGATTTGACAAAACCCAAATCAAAAGAGATTTAATGTGAAATTCTATGCAAATTAAATATATACATTTGATTTTCTGAACAAGCCATTTATTCGATTTCTACTATCAATTCAATATTTTGTATGATGTTGTCTTTTTAGCGTTTGAGAGCATGGGAACAACGTGAAAGAAAAAAACAGAGTGATTATGACGACGAAAAAAGCCGTGAATTAAAACGATTGCATGATGAAGAGACAGAAGGCAAACGTTTATTGGCATTTTTTGAAGAATATAATGATGAAAACGACGATCTAAAACATTACAAGTAAACTATTTTTCTTTCTATCGTGTATGAATTAATGACTAATTATGAAAATTATCTTGTATTCAGGGGTACATCATTAGCTCGTCGTTTAAAAGATCGTGAACGTGAAATTGAAATTGATAATCGTGATAGACGCAATGAAAAAGAAGAAATTGAAGAACTACGGAAAAAATTATTACTTCAAAATAATATTGATGATATAGAATCCGAAATAAAACGACGTCTAGAAAAAGAAGAAGAATTAATACGCAAACGTTTGGTAGATCTGACACGAGGAACAAGTGATGAATCTGCTGATGAATCTGATAATGATGAAGAAGCAACAAATAATCAAAAATCTACTAAGATTCTATCACCTGAACGTGGAAATACTAGTAAGACGATACCTTCATAAATTTAATACAATTACGGCTGTGTTACTTAGGTACTGAACTTATGGATCAATCATCACCAGCAATAGTTTTACCACAATATGGTTAGTAGCGAATTCAATCTAATTTTTTTTTGAATGAATGAATGACATCTTCTCTTATATAGAAACTAAAGTTAGTCCTCGCCAAACATCGGCACTTGGTGGTGCACCTATTACTGGTACAAAATTGCCATCAAAACGAAAATTAGCTGTTAATGAAGTAAGCCTTCCTATTTTAACTGATCAATTCAATGGCATATTTACTTCTATTAATTTCAGGCTTTTCGTGATGATCAAGATGAGGAAAATACTAATAGCTTTCAGAAAAAATCTAAACTATCTGCAATACTTGATCAACAAACGACTCCCATTTCTCAAAGTTCAAGTCAAATTAAAGATGAACAAGCTAATCGAACAGCAGTAGGAAAACGCACACCTGTAACTCCAACATCCAATGCTAATTCAAGTCAGTCACAAGAAGAAAAACGTCAAGCTGTACGTAAATTAATTGAAAGTATTCCCACTAAAAAAGAAGACTTATTCACTTTTCCACTCGATTGGTCACTTCTCGACATAGTAAGTTATTTCATAGTTTTATAGCTCTTAATTAACCTGTTTCTTTTTTTCTTCTAAATTATAGAATCTAATGGAAAAACGTATTAAGCCATGGGTAACAAAAAAAATAGTGGAATATATTGGTGAAGAAGAATTAACATTAACAGAATTTATTTGTTCATCAATAATGTCAAAGAAAAGTGCTGAAACAATCTTATGTGATATACGCGTTGTACTTGATGATGAAGCCGAAGTATTTGTTGTTAAAATGTGGCGATTAATTGTCTATGAAATTGAAGCTAAAAGACATGGTATAAACAAATGATTTACTTTCTTTTTTTCTCTTTTTGTCCGATGCTTTTCTTTTGGTCTCAATCTATGAATATGTCTTCTTGCATATCTGTTTTCTTTTCTTCTTTCACTAAGACAAAAAACAAAAAGAAAACGAGATAATACATGAAACGAAAAGCATTTTTGTTATGTACAAATATCAAATTTACTGAAGTCCGAAAAAAAGAACGATGTACTTGGAAGTAAATTTGTCTCCTTTCTTGAATATCAGAAGAACAAAACAGCAACAACAACCAACTATGACATGTGTATGTATGCGTCACTTTTTTGTGCGTTTTCCCTCTTTCTTTTGTGTATCGTTTTCTTGTTTTCTCTGTGATTTTTCAACACACAAAAAATAAAAATAAGAGAAAAGGTCAATATTGTTAAATCTGAATCTCTTTTCATAGACATATATTCAATAAAATACAATCTTAATAGTGGAAGAGAATTGAATACGCATAAAATGTAATCTCATTGTGAATATGGCTATTTATTACTTTGGAAATGGTCATAGACAATTCTCGTTAGATCGGACAAGACAAAGCGTTTCTCATTGATAAAAAAAGCCAATATTAATGCTTATTTTTAATCTTTTCGATTCTAATACTCGTGGTGCATCGCGGTTGTTAACCCAGGAGAATCAGGGTACATCGGAATCGGTCGGAACCGATCGGTTCCGTTGAATTCCGACGATTTCCTAACTAACGGATTCAGGTTCAGATTTCGTCGGACCATTTCCAATCAATTCCCATCGGTTCCGTCGATTTCCGACGAATTCCGGGTCGAAATTTTGCAGCACTTAACGAAATTTTTCCGGTGGACACCGGACCGGAAGCCGTTAGTTAGGAAATCGTCGGAATTTAACGGAGCCGACCAAAAAGCAATGGAATCCATAGGATCCGATGCCGGAACCAATCGGATCCACTGGTCGGATTGAATCTCCTGGGAACATAAATAGAAGTCATATACGTCTGTTTGAGTTTACGGTAATGATTGATACTGTTATACATGAAAGGAATAACCGTACAACTATTCTGTGAATAGATGTATCATTGAAGGAAAAGAGATCGAACAATTTGAAAATCAAACGATTTGTTTAACAGTATGTTCTTTATTTTTACACTTTTTTGTTTACATTAAAAACTAAAGAAAACTAACAATAAATTTCAATGAAACAAAAACAAAACAGTACGTGAATTTATCGAAATCTATTTGAACTTGGTTGAAATGTTTTTCGGTCATTTTCTCGATAACTTCGATTTTTGGTCGACGAATGCGATGCAGTTAGTCTTTTGCGATTATTTGAAATGCGGAAGTTTCTTGGGTTTCTTTGAGTGCATCTCATCGAGTTTTTACGTTTATATTGTTCGTGCTTGTTTACTGATGGAGAAGTTGATAGCCGATGTGATTCTTGGTTTTGATTATTGTTTTCCAATTTTACTAGATGCTCATGAAATGATTGAAGTAAATTTTGAATTGCTGTCATTGCATAATCATATGCTTGTGAAACTTGTTTGTCTATCGTGTGTGTAAATTGATTCAAATAATTTTCATCAAATTTTTGTGTATATTTATCTCTTATCGATAACATGTGTTGTTTTGCATGAAGTATTGAATCACAATTAGATAAATTTATGTTTGATCTCACCGATTTTATTTCGTAAATTGATGATTCTACCATTTCATAATACGATTGTAAATTTTTCCCGTACAGTGACTTTAAGAGGTATGTGAGAAGACTGAATAACTAAATAAAACAAGTACAAACATTCATTTTAGAGTAAAATTGACTAACTGGTCGAAATAGAGCAAATTTTTCATTTTTTCCCCTAAAAAATGGTTGTTGAGTTGATGAAGACTGTCGTTCAGAATTTTCAACATTTATATCATGATGATCTTCGGATGAAACTTGATTGATCGCATCAGTAATTATTGATGGCACTAATTCAGTAGAAGACATTAACATAGATGAGGATGCTTCCGATCTGTTATGTTTCTCAACATATTCAAACCATTGTTTGTATAAAATCTAAAGAGAAAATAATTAGTGATAACTTAAATAGAAAAAATTCCCGTTAAAAAGAGACAGAAAACATCTAGTAATAAGTGGTGGTTTTTGGACAAATTTGTAATCAGCTCTTAAATGAATCCTTTCCATTCATATGCCTTATAACTATTTGACATGTTACATTAAAAAAATTAGCGAATCAAGATAGACACTAAAGAAGCTCGAAAAAAAGATCATATGTATTCTAGTTAATACAAGTGTTTCTTTGATCCTTCTAATGTTTTAATAGATGAATACAATGAAGGTTGGTCGAAATTTTCAATGGCTATTTTTCTAAATATGTAATTGGTCATGGAATGAAATAAATTTATACTTCTTTCTATTACTCAACTTATCGATTAAGATTAAAAAAATATACCTACAGAATCGCTTGATATGTAAAAATCTATGATTATTAGCTGTTAAATCATGACAATGAATGAAAATACATTCATGATTGATGAGTATTTCGTTTCTTAGAGATTTTTAATGAATTCGATTCTTAATAGAAATTCAGAACATTAGTCAACAGGTTTTCGATAGTATAAGTTCTTTGATTTATACGTATTCTTGATAGTTTCGATATGAAATATGTGTCGTCTCTTATATTCCAAGCTTTTCTTCGATATGACAGCAATTACTTGTTTTTACTTTCTCAAACGACTGATTATACAATAGAGAATATTAATCATCTGACAAGTGTATTCATTGGATCAAGACTAAAAAGAAACAAATTTCAGTATATGATATATGCAATGCTGATACTCGTTCGCTGAACATATTACGGATTATTCGACTCTATTCGTTTTTAATAATCTCTCGTTGTTTCACAGCAATGAATAATATAGGCTTTTACCAGTTCGACAGAGTATATTCTATGTTTTCGTTAATTTTCAAAATATTTAAATACCTTTAAGTTATAATGAAATTCAGCAAATGAAGTAACGACCATTGAAAATTGTTCTATATGATGAAATTTTGTCTTGTTCAAGTTAATTAATGTTTCTACAGATTGAAAAGTTTGTGAAACGTCATTTAAACTATCTGAATACAATTTCATTTCCGATTGATTGACTAATTTAACAGATGTATTGAAGTGTTGTAGATTTTGTTGTAATGGATCAATAATTGAACAAACATAACCATTGATGATACAAATATATTCAAATAATTGTATTGAAATTTCATCGAAACCAATTTGACCAATTAAAGTATGCATATTGTTAACTAGATCATTGCTCGATTTTTTAAATGAATATACTAAATACAAAATAAAAGCATTAGGAAAATAAACAATGATTAACTAGTTACCGGACGAGGTTCTAGAAAAATAGTCTTTTAGGTCAATATACAAACACAATACGTGTCTTACCGTGTATTTTTTTCTTGATAAGATTTTCCTTTATCTTTATCGACGTCTTTGTTCTCAGTTAATGTTAGTGGAGGTGTCAGTTCTGTTAGAGTACATAGTCTAATAACATAAACAAATTAAAAAAGAATTAGTCGAGATTATTTAAATTACTTTTGTTGTGTTTTTAATGTATTTGGTGGTGTTGATGATGTTGTTCTAATTTCTGATGTGTTTTTGTTTTTCGATAAGATTGTCGTTGGATTATCATTATCATCAGCTAAACGATGGAGAAAAGGCAAGTGATACGAACATTTAAAAAACAATGAAATTTAAGAAACCTTGATATGTACAAAGATAAATAACGGTACTATTACTGTTGAGGCCATGCTTATCGATATATTCCAAAAATGTATTATATTCATTGGTATTTAGTGAATGTCGGCGAAAATCATATAGTGAAGTTTTACAGTCCTTTTCATCTTTAAAATCAATCAATTAAAATCAAAAATATTAGATTATTCAAATTTTTCTGTTTTTTTCTTTCGTTCTACATTTTACCCAATCGATAAATATGCTGTAAACGATGCAGAACATGATCAAAATTCATATCGATAAAATCCCAATTACAAACACGCGTACCGCCACCATCTTCAAGATCAAGTTTTTTTATTGTACCATCTCTAGTTAATACTAAACGACCACATCGAAATCTTCTATTCATTCTGAAATACTATATCTATATATTTAGAAATAAAAAGTAAGCAAATATGTATTTTTTAATTGTACGCTTATTTCTTCGTTCACGATCATGTATTCGCCAATATGTACGCACCAGTCATATACAGTTATCGGCAATTGAATGTTTAGAGTATGAAAAAAAAGGAAAACAACATAACACAGAATTCAACATGGTCGCATATCGAAATAGACACAAAATGTTTTTTTCTACCGTTAACTACTCGGTAGTTCAACAGAGCACGTTGGTTTCAGTGTAGTATCATGTTCGTTTTTCGTATTTTGTTCGAATGATATTCAAAATAATTATAATTCAAAATCAGTTTCGTTCAAAAATCTATTTGAAACACATGCCGACTTTTACATCAGATATCATGAAATATATAGAAGGCTAACGATAAATTTCAACACTGCTAGAGAGCCACCATTGAAAACTAACAAGATCTCAGAGAAACAAACTTGAACGATTATTATTTTTGTTTATTACAGTCATCATGTATATATGTCTAAAACCAACAATTCTATGTATTTCAAATGACGTTCGTTCTTTTTTTCATCTATTAGCTGACGTAAATGAATCATTGAACAAGTTCTACAAAGGATCTCTCCTAACTCATGCACTTGTTCATGTCATCATATATTCAAGTCAATCGAGGAAACGATCAACAGAAAAAGTTTACAACATTGTTAGAACATATATTTTCGTCTCGCTCATTTTTAGTTTACTATTTCCATAGTAGCACTAGCTAGCGTCATCTCTGTGATGATTACTTATCGTTGTCTCAGAGTTTAGGTGAGAAATCGATAGAGAGAGGACGCGATGTGAAATAGCATTTGGATGATAAAAAGTTTTGTATACAGTTAATAAACTATTCGAAAATTCTGAGTAGTTTGATTGAGTATAAAGAAATTAACTATATTCCATTGGTGAGACCGAACAAATTCCCATATTCATCTTGGCAACCTCTGATAACGACAGAATTGTAAAAACAAACGTTTGTATAATTACATAACAAAAATTAAACGATTCAATATAGTTCAGGTAATCGCTCCTGAAATATTTTCGAATTCAATAATCTCATCTTCCATTGAATTTCAGTGACTGAATGTGTATTCATCTCCATCATCGTTTAACTGTTTATTTGTCTCGAAGTTTTAGAATCTTCTTTTCGTAAATTAAACTTTTTTTAGACCCAGATCGATCGTTTCGACCACCGGATACTACAGTAATCTACAGGAAAACACTGGAACATGGAAGCAGTATTTCGGTTAGAAACTAAACCGAATTTTTCGCAATGATTTCCTGCAGCTTCTTACTGGAAATAACAGGAATTATCTGGAGTCTACCGGAAAAAAGTCCGAAATATTTCCAGTGGGAATACTGCTTCTATGTTCCGGTCATTTCCGACTGTGACGAACTCGTATTTCTCACCCTAGATTTTCATGTTGACATAATATATTCCAACAGTGAAAGAATTACGTTCTCAGCTGGATCTTGATTTTTGAAAGTAATGAAGCTAAAAAAACTGCAATTATTCTATGTTCAAATTCTGTTGCATCGATTCTACCATAAGTTCTATCAAACCACATATGTAGAAAGATCACAACTACCATACCTAAAAATAACACAATACAGCTCAACGAAGAACAAAAGAAGCATAAGACTGGATGAAATAGGCAAATCTCCGTGGATCGTACCATAGTGCACTTTCTTTTTATAAAATCAAAAATAACTAAGCTTTATAAAAACCGAACCGAAGACGAGAAATTCACATTCATCGAAGTATGCAGTAAATATTATTTAAGATTACCAACAGATGTGTCAA
>OENM01000775.1:0-59052 GCA_900239745.1 Rotaria magnacalcarata
TATCTAACATTTGATTACATGTTTTAGAACTGAATTAACAAAATATAAGCATTCCGTCAACGAAACGAAAGATAACCTGAGCCATGTAAGAAAGAATAATATTTAATACGCACTTTACTACTAACGGGTAGATTGGTAATATGCATCTGATATAATATCATCTGGAATGATTTCCGTTCCACCAATTGTCAATAATAAATTCGGTCGTATTTAATCACCTAATTTTAACAATGTTTTCTACAAGAAAATTTAAACCAAATCAACCTAACATTTAAAAGATAAAAAGTACATACTTTGAAAAGTATCTGATTGTCACGAACAACAGTCGAGGCAGCTGGTCCTGAATGATCTTTTCTTGGATCATCATAACCAGCGGTACTCAATGGAATAAACTAAATTATATTTATAATCAATTATTCGTTTGATTTAAGAAATGAATATGTGAAATAAATTCATTTATGGGATAAAGTCACTGAAAACATGTAAATATTTGACCAGAGGAAAATAAATCAGTTCTTATCAAGCACGTATACATGATCATAGGGTTCTTCTAGACAAAAACAAACGTAATAATAAAATATCGTTGATTGTATAACATACGAAATCGTTCGACAATCGATCCTATAATTTTTGTGCTTTTCTTTTTCAACCATGCAACATGTTCTTCATCAAGATCATCAAATGGGGATGTTAGTGGATTTGTACAGATTATGTCTCTTGTTCTTGACTCAATGATTCTTACGATCATCAGTGAACTGATTTCCCTATTGAATAAAATGATCGGGAGTCTTCAGAATTCATCTATGTAACGATCCTATAATGTTCCTATTGATGTTACGACATTATAGTCGAGAAATACGGTGATATTCATAGTGATTCCAGAGCCGATGGAATCACATGGAATCAACAGAACCATACAGAATTACATAGAATCAGTAGAATCACGGAATCAACTTTTCCCCCCTTGGACTATGTGCAACCAACACAGGTACTGAGCCAGTTCGCAGGTTCACCTTACGATAATTGAAGCTACTAAAAATATTTCTGTTGATGCTAGAAGCATGCCTGTAGTTGTTAGTAACTATCATAGCAATGTTTTTGGCATCCGCAAGAGTACTAGGAGCCTCTTCAAGCATGATTCTCGCATCAACTGATATGCTTCTAATAGCTTCCGTTGTCGGAAGTAGGCATCGACGTAATTAATGTTTTTGGTCGCGATCCCAATCATTGTCACTCTGACCTTACTCGTAAGTCACGCCGACCAAATCAATGTTTAATCAAAGTAAATGTTTTCCCAATGTACGTTATAGTTTTGTTATTTCTGCGTCAAACACCATTGTTGAGAGACTACGTACCTTCTATTTCTTAAAATTTTCTTTGATAGAAACCTGAATGAAAGTCAAAAAAATCAAGAGAAGTGGGAAAACTGTCAATCATCGAATGGATCATCTGATGAAAAAATTATAAAAATTAAAAATTGATGAAAATGTGTAGATAGATTCATAAAGAAAATTTGCCACGAACATATTCTCGCCCAACTCGTATCGGAGGTGTTCATGCTTCTTCTACTGATAGATATCGTATTGTCTATTTTTGTTGATGTTATCAACTGCTCTCATGATTTTTTATCATAAGCAATCCAACTTTAGCACTAAGCCAAAATAACTGATGTGCTTGTTTAAAATGGTTTCTGTGGCCTGATAAACTTAATAGCTAGGCATTTTGGCTCAATATTGTTAATTTTTAAAGGTTAAAAAGGTTCCAGGGCTTTTCGTAATATAAAATTATGTATTATATACAGCTACATAAAATACTGCGCATCATCTATCGTTTTTATTGGCAATGACCGGTCAAATGTTTATCATATATTACAGTAATTCTAAATACATACAACGCGACATACGTATATCAACTACATAATACATTTAAAATAACCAAAGAAATCTAAACATATTCATTTTATCGATCAATACCAACAGATATTATATATGTCAGACGTGATGATGAAGAACAAGAAACATCATAAATGACATGTAATCTATATGATGGAATTGACGATAGAAATGCTACTGATATAACGAAACTCGCTCTAGTTGACTTCGTCGAATGAGAAATCGCATCGTTAACACAGAAAACATTCACTTTTACAAGACATATAGATAATGATTGACAGTCAAGCTACTCAAGAATGGAACCGTCACAAGGCCAACAGAGATAAAGGAATGTATGAACACAATAGTTTTCGTTAAATATCACTTTATTCTTTTCGATTGATATTTTACTTTTGAATCAAAAGAAACATTGCTGAAGATCATCATTAGTATTCTGATGAAAGTCAAGACGAACAATAATGAACCTCCAACTGTTACTAATGGGCCTGAACCATTGATGAATGAATTCCTATCATTCAAATCGATCACCAAATTATAATAGTAACATCTGATTCGTTAAAAAGAGTAGATTACAATGAAATCGTTGGCCTTAAGAAACAGGTTTATAGCTTTTAATATTTATGTCTGTCATTTTTCGTAAGTTAAAATTCACTTGAATTCAAAACAAAACGTTTAGATGCGTTTGCTTTTACATTATAGCTACCATCCTATTATATTTCAAAACTAGATTAATGAATATTCTAGCGTCATGATCTCTGCTTTCAAGTTCCTATCGTTTGTTTAGTGTATACTCGCCACGACCCATCGTGCTCGATTCACTTTATCCTAGGAAATGATTTCAAGCTTAAATAATCAAATTTTTGTTCAGTCGTCAACCGAGAGTAAAATTCAAGTTTCACCTTGTTTATGCTTGATGTAGTCTTTTTGTTGGATACGTAAATCATTTTTTGTACGATCATAATTTATTCGGTTTGAATATTGAATTAAAAACTAGGATATTTAAATTCAACTGTTTTAATTTCTGCAGAACAGATAACAACGATGACATTCATTTGTTTTCAACAAACTTGTCTTAACGTTCGATTCCTTGCTTATTTTCTTATTAATTTCTAATTCGATATAGTTTGTGAAATTAAGAGAAAACTTTTTCGATTAATTTTACACTATGATCAGATATCTACGCACAAAAATCGTTCAAAAAGTATTGAAAATAATGCATCGTGTTTTTTCTCTTACAACCCACTGGAAGTAATCGCTACGGTCCTTTGTTCACATTGATAACAACAAATACATTGATGAACAATATTATTCTCCTAACCATGTTTTGTGAAGTTAATTTGTTTGTTTATATGTGTCAGGACGTTGTATTGTATCTTCTATCTTATTAATTCAAAAAGAAAAAAAATCACATTAGTATGAGAAAGAACAAAAGACAGATAAAGTCAATTTCAAGAATAGAACAAAAAAAACGACAAAATGCAATTAATTACAAAGTGGTGCAGCGTAAATATACACGAAAAAGAAAAAGACAACAAAAGCCAAACAAATTAAGATCTTTTGTATACAAATGAACACGTATGAGACTGTTCAAATTTCGAATTCTTCATATTCATAAAATAATCTAGTCTTGGCATTAATATTTCTTTGAATAGAAACAATGAACGGATACAACAGGAAAAAAAATGAAATGAATCTATTTTAACATTGAGCATATAGAAATACACATAACATATAGGAACAAATATCTGACAGAAAGAAAAAAAAACAGACAACAAGATTGATTACCAATCAAGTTCTATTCACTTGTACTAATCCTTGATCATAGGCATAAAGTACGGCTCCACATGCAAATTGATATTGACTCTAAACAATGAAAACAACAATTAATTTATTGATTATTATAAGTATTCATACAGCAGTTTGAATCATTCCTAGACGTTGTTCACGCATTTGTTGAACAATATCAAGTGGAAATATAGGTTGATTTGCTTCAATAAGACATAGAGCTGTTTCCATTAATATTAAAACACCCGTTCGACCAATACCAGCACTAAAACAAATATATATTTATTAATAGTAGACAGAAGTTTTTGTTTAATGTTTCTATTAATCATAAAAAGATCAAATCGTTGAACGATCACATGAATATACTATGGCATTACAACTGAGTATTTTCTCAATCGAAATGAAACCTTGAGAAGAATCGATTGTTTGGCTTAATCAATGAGATGGATATTGTCTCAATTCTTTGTACACGTTTCTACATTTAAGCTACATCTAGCAGAAGAACATCTACTGTTTATTTTTTACAAAAGCACCATTCTCTTCTTTCATACCAAGGACAATGCTGTATAGAAACTTTCAAAGAAACTGCGGCAAATTCAATTAGAGAAAAGTCATTGACCTAGATCTTTAATCTTTCGAAAGATTTCATAAGAGTCAATTCCGGTCTAGTAATTGATTGTAGCCTTGTAGAATTCAAAGGAGGACAAATATAATTATTCAACATATCTAATAGAAAAAAGATTTGAGCAATTATGATGCATTCTTATTTAATTGGACCTAAGCAAATTAATTATGCTGTTTTGTAGCAGATAATGAAACAAAAAATGTTGTCCTAATATGTTGAATGATTACTAAAACAAAAAAAAGATTCGATATACTTAAAAGTTCATTTTTATTGAATCAATCGCTATCGATAAATATAGAATAAGAATTCCTATTCTTAATCTGATTCTAAGACTGTCTCGTTTAAAAGGTATTCAATCATGTGGAGAAAGATAGTTTCGATAAAATAACTGATAAATTTTGTCTAGACAACTAGAAATTTGTGTTCGTTTTCATTCAATACCTGCAATGGACCAGAATAGGTAGATGTTTTTTTGATTTTCTTAATTCTCGTATTTCTAAAACAAATTCCACGAATGATGAATAATCATTTGGCACACCATGATCAGGCCATGTTTCAGTTTGTATTTGATAAACAATTCTTTCTTCGTTCGTTTCTTTATTTGTTAAGAAAAATTCTCGATATATAAGTTGATTTTCTTTTCGTTCACGTCGACATCGTATACTACATAAACCATAATCATGTGTTTCTAATACATTCGGCCAATATTGATGACATTTTATTCGACCACTAGAAAAAAGTAATAACATGAGTTATTCAAATAAAAATTCATATTTTCTTCTGACTTTTCAAATAAAGTCGTTAGCATAATCAATAATGTACATTGTTGTTCCCATATCATTGTCCAAAACGCTTCACACGTTGCTGGCATTGGTCCCTGAGTAGCTATATAACGATTAACCATATCTGTTGATCTAATAGGTATCTAAGGAAATAAAAAGAGATCAAGATTTTGTTTTGTTTTTTAAATATATTAATATTTATATGTTACATTAATAAAATTAGCGTTAATATAATCACTATCAGAACTAGATGTAAGTATAACACGTGTTTGATCATAAGGTAAAACGTCTTTATAACGATTTCGATAGTAATTAATTTGACTAGTAGCAATTTCGAATGTAAAACCTTCTTTTCGTCTTTGAAGTATCTAAATAGAGGCGAAGAAAATTTTCATAAAATAAAACTTTCAATATGTAAAACTTACTTCATACTGTTCAATAAGATGATCGGTGGCAAGATCATCACGTAATGCTTCAAGAGATAGTTCTAATGGATCTTTTTGATTTAAATTTAAAAAACTATTATCATAAGTATGTTCGACATCGACATCTTTATCATCATTTGATGCTAAATGACATTGTTTCAAAGGTCGTATTAAAAGTTCTAATTCACCAGATGGTCTTTCACGTGATTGACGAATCATATTAACAACCTAGAAAATTTAAAAACAGCAAAATATAAACTATTTCTTTCATGTTACAATTTACTTCTTCATGCGAATGATGTTGAATATCAATATGATTTATTGATATGATCTGATCGCCTTCATGAAGTGATGCCCGATTTGCCGGTGTATCTAGTGCTATTCGTGAGACAACAATCGGTGTATGTTCATCACCTCCACCCTAGGTACAATAAGAACATGTCTATTTCTTTTTATTCAATAAATATTAAAAAGAAACTATTACTTTCACATTAAAACCATATCGACCATCATTATCTGGTTGGAGTTTAATAACAATAGCATCAGAATTCTCTTTAGTGGCATTGTCATCTACAGCATGTGATGTTCCATTCGACATTTCAAGGCTAAATAAAATAGGAAACAAAAATGACAAGCAGCTTAATTGGATTTGTCATAAACTAAAAGAAGCTTGTAGAGGATAATCCATAATATTCCATTAAGAATATAAAGAAACTAGATGTTCTTCTAGCTTTAAGAATCATAGAAATTCCTAATTACCTATTTCGATAATTATTTTTTCTTGGTAAAGTGGCATTTTTTGGTTTATATTCATTTGCTTCAATCAACGCATTATTACTCGATGGAGAATTTTTCGATGAATTCAACGGCTGCCGAGGCGGTTTTGGCGGTGGTGGTGAACGAGTACCGAATAATTTATCAGATTTCGATATCGAAACTGATGATGCCGAAAGAAATAAGACTGTTTTTAAATTGGAATTTCTAGTTAATGATAATGCATTATTCGATGTTGATGCTGGTAATGTTGATGAACCATTGGTTGCCGTACGAAAACTTCGACGACTTGAAACTCTATCAAACAAGCGAACAGTTTGTTTTTTTCATTTGCCAAAAAATAATCAGATGGCGACATTAGTTACCTTTCAAATACTTTTGGTTTTCTACCATTAGCGTCAATTAATAAACCATTTGGTACCACGTCATTACTAAAAAAAATAGACAAGCATGTAGAACTATTTGCGTAGAATATAATCAATACTTACCTATGTCGAAATTTATTAGCAAAATGAAAGAATTTCTTAGGCGATTGTGGAATTGATGTTAAACGAAAAAATGTATGATGATCAACACATGATTTCCATAAATATTTACAACAGCGATAACTACGTAATGTAAATACAATGGAGTTATCATCTGGTGCGTTCTAAATTCAATAAAAACGAATATAAAATTCTGCATTATTTATAAAAAAAAAACAACAATAATAAGAACAATCGAAAACAATGAAGGACATGCAGTATCATGCTTATTATAGGATAGCGTATAATATGTGTTTACCATGATAAATAAAGGTGATGGTATTTCGTCTTCATTCTGGAATTTATAGTTTTTTCTATCTTATTGAATTTATTGATATGAAAAAAAAAGATTTACTTACAAGACTTTTAACGAGTTGAATGTAAAATGTTCGACGTTTGAAAGAAATTTTTGTTATTCGATCCCTAATTTAGAAAACAAAAAAAAACGATGATACCTTCGAGTTCTTTAATGAATTTTTACCAAGGAAATGTATTTAATTTCGTTGAATTTTGAAAAACAGATATTCCAATAGAACAAACACCGACATATAATTCAACAACTGAATTATTTACAGTATCATTTGTAGTTGATACCTAATTAAATATATCGATCAACTAAATAAATATTTTTTTACATAAACTATCTACTTACTTTAACAGATGCTTTGTGTAATTCTACACCATACATATCTAAGGAGCTGACAACCCGAAGATAATTGACTTCCGCATCAGCAGGAGATTGACCTCTATTTGACAAATAAATGAATTAATCTTTGTTTAACTTTTGTCAGATTTTAATTGTTGTATTGTAACAAAAAAAAACAAAGGGTTCGCTATTCGAAGTAAGAATGTGTATTTGTTTAAACTTCTAATGTATCATATGCATAAATATTTGTTTTCACATGTGATCAAGAGAAATATTTGAACGATAAAGAATCATCTCAGCAACTTTTATGGTCTCCGGTTTTTACTTTCTTTCATAAACTGATACTTTAAGAATTCGATATGTCTACTAATCAAACAATAGAGAAACAAAGGAAGTAGCGATAACGATTGAAACCAAAGAGTAGAATATGATGAGCTGAGAAAATCGAACATATGGATGATAGATAGAAAAAAAAAAGAATTTTGGTTTTTATCTGTATGAATAAAAACGCAAGACGAAAATTGGCTAAGATATGCTAACGATTCGAATTGCTATTATTCATGAAAGCAACAACAACAACAAACACTCTTACAATGTTAATATTATTATTTCCTCGCTGTTAGCCTATGTAGTGTATCATGCCTATAGACTCTGCTTGATTATGACATTTATGAAATGATGTAATAGTCTATCTAATATCAAACGACCGATACAGATAGCAACAGGAAAAACGAGTTTGTTCTTATTCGAAATAAATTATCGTTGTAGCTATACTAATGAATGTACGATCGATAAAAGTTCATGATATTATTATATAGGTATGAAATTTCTTTTTTTTGTAAATGTTCTTACCCATGTTCTTTATGATATTGCTCCACTTCTTTTTCAAAATCAGGATTTTGAAATGGTACAAAACGAAAATCTTCTAAATAACCTTGTCGATGTTCTTCCGGATCATAATCACCAAGTTCACCTATAAGACAGAATAATGAGTTCTATTCTTTCGATTCCTTCTTTTATTTTAATACGTACTCTGTACAATGTAACTTGCAAGTATAGCTGCTGTTGATCGTGGACACCACATTTTGCCGCTTAATAGTTCTTTTTTTATTTGTAATACATACAAGTATTTCGTAAATTCATCATCGATTTGTGTTGAAGGATCGGTTAGAAAGAATCGTACTTTGAAGTAAAGATGATATTGTGACATTGTTGTTGTCAATTGTTTTTTCAGAGTTTTCGTTGAATCTAACCATCGATACGCAAAATCTTGTGTTAAATCTTCGATGAGTAAACCAAAATACTTTCTTTCAATCGATAAATCCAAATAATCATATACTTCATTAAGTAAATCGATTCCTTTAGAACGGCGCTACGAAATAAAAACAAACTTGACTTAAGAAAACAGCAAAAAGCGTCGATTGTTTTTCTTTACACTTACATCAACGTGAAAAGTTCGTTCTGTATCATCGAGAAAATGTATTATACAAGGATAATGGCGGAGATTTCGATCTCGTGCTATTTCAAATGCACGGACATTGTATGAACGACACGACGACGAAGTTGATGATACATGCGACGATAAAATTGGCGTTGATGGTTTACTACTTGATGAACGTCTTAATGAAATCATACGTTGAAGTAAACGTGTCTTATTCGATGACGATGATGATGATGTATCATCTTGTAATTGTATTGATGAGCAATTATGTGATGGTGATATTGTAGATTTTTGTCGTACAATATCCGATAGAAGAGATGTGGATGATGGTTGTGTCATAGCTACTGTTGCTATTGATGAATCGTCTGTCGATTGTGAGAGAGATTGAGATGATGATAAAGATGCAGTTGTTATTGCTGTTGCTCCTGCTGTTGCTGTTGCTGCTGACGAGAGAACAAATTTCTTCGTGTTCGCTCTCGTTGCATTTTGTTGTTGAACGAATGGAGCCGCCAGTTTGAATTTTATTTTCAAATCACAATTCGTATAGAAAATTTAATTCATGTTTCTTTCTAGTCTAATAGTACAAGATCTTGGAAAAAAAGAGAAAAGAGAATTCATATTTGGCAAAGAATTAATTTAATTAATAGAATTAATTCGATCGCTGGACGATTAATGTGATCAGGGATAAAAAAAAAGTCGAAGGAGAAGGGAGCGACAAGGCGCGACACGGTTAATCAAATGTCTTACTCACCAACTCAAATCAATATTTGGAAAAGAGATGATCGAATGTACGAGATATATAAATTCAGAGCTCATCGACCTTTCATTATTCTCTCGTTAAAGTATAACAAAATATGAGTGAGAGCAATGAACATGCAATAAAAAAGCAAAAATAAAACTTCACACGCTGTCGGCTCATTATCGAACTCTAGACATATTTCTTTTTCTTTTTGCAGTAGCTAATCTTGCTGATAAAAAAAACACAGCTTGGCCAATTAATAACTTCTTACCCCCTGAATCTACTTACTCTATTATCGATATTTTTTTTCGGTTTGGCAAAAAAATCAATAAACGCCTATATAAACATTTCCTTTGAGAGTAATCCACTAAAAAACAAGTACAACTTACGATACACGAGAAGTATGACTGAATACACGAGTTCACCTAACATTTACAAACGTATATTTGTACGTATGTATGTAATTGTTGATTGCCATCATTCTACTGCCGAGTTATAAAACTTGCATAATCGTTTTGGACAAAGAAACAAAATGAAGAATAAAGGGAAAAGAGTTGGACTGCGATTAAGAAGTAACAGCAATTATATCGGCATCTTGTTCTATATTCTCTCGTTCTCGTTTTTTTTCTCTTCTGACTCGTTCGTTCTTCTATGCTCGTGCAAGCGTGTATCTGTGCGTGTGTGTGGAACAAAACAATATATATATGAATAGAGCCTATGCTCCCTCATTCGCTCGTTTATGCGCTCTTTCTTTCTCTCTCTTCCCCTCTTCTCCCCCTATTTCTTCAATGTCAATGCTCACCAACTGTACATACCCTATATATTGCCTTGGTGCGAGGGTCATAGAACACACACTTATACGTATACACAACAATGACGGTCATCACTCTTCAGTCATCATGTTTTTTTTCTTCTTTCTCTCAATCTGCTTCTTTTTTGGGTGGTGTTGAGTCTCATCGAACAATCTGACCGATGCATTGCGACGACAAAAAAAAAGAAACTGGCGACATAGAAAGAATTTTATCCAAAAAAAAATGTAGACAAGAAGAAAAAAACACATACACAAAGTCAACAAAAATATGTCAAGAAATGACAACATAAATAGGTTCATCTGACTTGCGGAAAAAGTTTCTTTTATTTTCTTTTTCTAAAAAAGACGCCCACGACAATTTTTTGAGCCACAAAAACATTTCACTTCACGATCAGGTAATAATTCACAATTATAATGCCAAGTGAGTTCTACAACAAGAAAAAAAAAACGGCATACTAAGTCTACACGTTATTCGACACGTTCTTTCGATGAGATAAGTAATAAAAACGAAGATTTATTTTAGATATGGTTTCATAGAATTGAAGAATAAAATAAATATTATGCTTTCGTTTCCTTCTAGGAGTGTTAGAATGAGATTGTTGTTGCTCTTATAAACTTACCTTCTCCTGCTTTAACACGAGTACGAGTAAATAAAGCTAGATTTGGAAAGTGTAAATCATGTGATTCGATAAATACATTTTGAATGTACATATTTGGATTACAAGAATGATTAAAATATTTTCCTAAGTTACTATATAAACTTCCATCAATCACATATGGTTCATCGTCATCGTCATCGTCATCATCTTCATCATTATTAACTTCATAATGAATTTGTTTTACTAAGTCAAGACTCGTTTGATATTTATCATCCATTGTTTGAGCACGCTCATGTCCTTGGTCTGACGTTATTAATTCTCCGACATATTGACAAATAAATGTTCCACGCGGTAGATCATGTAATGTGCGTAGACCCCAGCCTTTATGTTTATCTTTAAATAATTGTAATTGAGCAAATAAACCTTGTTGTACAAGACGGTTTGTACAATGTTGATGATGACATGAACATTTTGAATTGCATTCATATATACCACTTGATACTGGATTAAGTAGACGTTTCCGTTCATAGCCAATACTTTTCAGGATATACGATAGGGTACAACGGTTTTTTTGTTTTTCAACAACTAATGGATCATGATTGAGTAGAGCTTGATTTAGTGTTTTACGATAGCAAGCACATTTCATTCGATCCCTACAACTTGAAAACAAAGAGAAAAAAAATTTCGTTTTAGATCTGTCGAATGATTTAGTCAAACAGATTTTTCGATTGTTTACTATGATTAGAGAGAAGTCATCGTAAAACCTTTGAATATTCAAAACTATCAAGTGTCAGTAGACTCAATATTTATAATTACTTAAAATCTTATATTAATTGTGAGAATGATCATAACAAAACAACTCATAAATATGAACTTTTTATAATGAGATTTTGACTCACACATTTACAAAAGGAATATCAAATTTACAATCAACATTGAATAGTCTATACACAGTACTCGATATCAATCGTCAATAAAATAATGGTCCTTCGTCCCCCACCTTGTTTTTTTTTTGAATAGATAGACATGTCCTTGTCGTAAGGTCGAAACGGGCCGAAAATTAGTTATAGGTATTGAGCATACTAAATGATACACATATTAGTACTAATTATCAATGTAATTGTTGTTTCGTTCGGAACTGAATGTTTGATGTTCAAAATCTTCTATTACAATACTCTCAACAATCAAATCGTTGATTTCCCTTGCTTAATGATGAATAAAAAAAAATCTTCTAAATGAATGCCAAAGCGATCAAGATTTTTTATCAGATTTGCAGAATCTACTTAAGGATCCCAGCACATATACGAGGAAAACTTTGTTTATATGAAAATCAGCTAATTAAGTTTTTCTTGCGTATCAATTCAGACACAAAGTTCAAGTACAAATAGCACGATTGATTTTTTTTTAATAGAGAACATTCCATACATCTTTCTTCTTGCGGCATATACATGCGTCCTATCCTGCATTCTATTGTTGCTTTGTTATGTACTTCAAAAGCGTATCAGATGAAAATATTTAGTTTGATTTCATCACTGTTTAGGTTAACCTTTGTTTTATTTCTTTTTCCTAAATTATACATAACAAAACGTTTTGCTACAGCGCACGATGAATATCTGACAGAATCTGATCGATTTCTTAGTGCTGTCAGCAAGACTTTAGAAAATATATAAGGTTCCCGCAATTCAAAGTTACACCAAGACTCTTTTTTCGACAATATTTATACATGTTTGAATAGAGCATAACGTTTTACCTAGGAAAAAACCTTTTGACAATCAAATTCAAAAAACAAAATAGTTGTTGTTGCTGCTTTTTTTTTTGATAAATCGCCTTTTAAGAGTTTTTTCACTGTTACAAACCTCTTGTGTTGCTTTTTTCCAATTCAGCACATTAGTTTGTCTAAAAAAGATTATGTTAACATAATCTTTTTTAGACAAAATAATGTGCTGAATTGGAAAAAAGCAAAATAAGAGGTTTTTAACAGCGAAAAAACTCTCAAAAGGCGATTTATCATAAAAAACCAGCAACAACAACTATTTTGATTTTTGAATTTGATTGTCAAAAATTTTTTTCTTCCAAAATTCATTTCTAAAATTTCAAAAAACATTTTTTTCTAGGTGAAACGTTATGCTCTCTCCAAACATGTATAAATATTGTCGAAAGAAAAGTCTTAGTGCAATTTTGAATTGCGGGAACCTTACTGAACTAAACGTATGAAAATTTCTTTTAACTTTGCTCAATCGTAATAAATTATTTCTAAAACGGCTACATACTAAGTTAATCAAGCTAATTTATGTTAAGGAGAAGAATATTTACTAAAGAATATATTTTCTTTTAAGTAACAGATTTTCGAGTATTGCTACTGGTAGATTTTCTAATCATTTTTGTATCTAATTTTCTCTACACAATAATCTGTAACTCGATGAACGTTACTCAACTAGGAGGCAACAATATTTCACTTAAACTCTCAAAAAAAAAAGATCTATCTTACTTATCAGTACAATCACAGCATGATGTCGAATTCGTATCATTAAATGCAGCATAAATTCGATTGTCAAACGGACGTATTTGAGTAATATAAGTAAAATTATCTGGCTTCGTATCATCTATATCATTATATACAGTTATGTGAATATTTTCTTGGCCACGAGAAAGATCATTGATCACAATAAATTTTTCATCAAATTTTTCTATCGGTGGTGTAAAACGCGTTACAAGATCGTTAACAAAAAATTTTATTGATAACTTTGAGTTTGTTCGATAGAGGTATTCTCCAATATCCTCAAGTGACTGAAGTGTACGGTGACAAGGTGTGCGATAACCGCGTGGTTTGCCATCAATAAGTGACCATCGACATTCAAATGGTAGTAAAAAAGGATTTGTATGAATTTTATTAATGTGAAATTTTTCTTCGGCCAATAAAACACATTGACGATTACATTTATGTGGAATCAATGGTAAATTGTTAAGCATTCGAAATTTCGGTAAAAGAATATCAGTATAATAAGCTGTAAGCATATTAGCGCGCGATGCTGATGGAATTTCATCACTCGACGATGAAGATTGTCGTTGTGAAACTTGTGTTTGTTTAGTATTCGATCGATCACGAAGCTTTTTTCTACCTAAAATTGAATGAGATTTTATTCTTATTTTAATGATGTACATACACGCATAGATTATTAATCTATTACATATGAATCTGAAAAGAAGACTTACATTCGTCTATATATTAACTATTTTTCGGATATTCTTTGATCTCTCCATATGTATCAAGATATGTTATAAGGCTTCGAACAATTCTCGCTCTTAAAAGTAACTCTATCCTCAAAGGATCGATTGTCACGAGATGTTTGATTGATTAAAAGATGAACATGAAGAGAGAGAGAGAAAAAGACATGTAATTATAGAATGGAATACTTCCTTATAATGAAAATATATTCGAAATATATGCATCTATAATTAATTAATTGTTTCGTAACATTTACTGATAATTCCTATGAATGTCAGACGATGTTTTACTTTTAATTAATCAAATTATCTGATGTTTCTTGTCTTTGATAAGTACATTTTTCATGTGCGACAGACAAATAATTGCTCTACTACATCGCTCATTGTTTTAACACGCAATACTCAATCATTTACCTTCATTTATATTATTGCCATTCGCTTTACGCTTACGTAAACGTGATAAATCTAAATCTGTAATTATGATTTCTTGTGTTAAATTATGAGATTCAAATGATGATATTGCTAGTTTTGTTGATAATAATAAATCTTGCGTTGAATCAATAAGCGATGAATTTGAATGTATCCACATTTCTGTTTGAGATTTTCGTTCAAAAAAACAAATCTTTATCAATGAACAATCTTTATCAATAATACGTGCATTATGATATTGTGAACCGAATTTTCTTACACGTACTATTGTGCCTATAGATGAATTTGATCGTTTGCTTGTATTAAAATTTTGAAATGCATGTTGATAATAGGAACGTAATTCGCAGTAATCAAAATTTAGCATATGTTTTTCAAAATTTTGGCAAAGACAAAGATGAAAATCCATTGGCGAATGATAATTGGCTGTATAGTTATCATAAATAATAAGATATCGGTTGAGATTTTTTATTGAACAGGGTTTTTCAATTATAAAGCCGAGAAGAGATAATGAACGATTATAAATACGAATTCGAGTTGGTATAGATAATGATTGGCATGGTTTGCTCAAGTATAAATATCGTTTGATTATACATTCTGTAGACGCTATTGGATAATGATTAACCTGTTAAACGAGAAAATGCTAATTTTTAAAGAAAATGTTTTGATTATAATGTTTACTAGAATAATACTAGTTTCTACAAGTTTTGAATACGCTAATGCTGCTGTACATATTTGAGTAGAAGAATTTGGTTTAACATAAATGAGTTCAGTATTGATGTCAAGTGTTGACATCAAAGTTTTTAAAACATCAGAATTGTTGGCTTCATGTGTAGTTCTATTTGATATACCAATTGATTCTACATCACTATCATCGTCAAGAACAATAACTTCAATATCTTGCGATACTTGTTGTTTGCCCTAACAGATGCCGATTTGTAACGATGTGCTCTTTTGTTTCTGACAGACTTACGGGTGGTATGATCGGGCCAATCGAATGACCATTATTGAATATTGATGTTGATGATGTACTACGATGATTGATATCTAGGAAATGAAGGAGATAATCAAAATAGTTAAATATCTTTAAGTCAATTATCGTTCTATCATTTGAAACTGTTCTTTAGATTTATTTAGCAATCTATCATTCTTGTTATTATTGAGAAACTGTAGCAATAAATTATTAATCGCCTTGAATTTTTATTAACCTTTATCGGAGTAATAATTCATGCTTCAATTACTTTTTTTATCGGGGCAGATGGTTCCTTCCTACGCAGTTCAAATGAATTTTTTTTCAAAGTTTCCATCGCATGTATGTTTAACTCCGCAATGACATTTATGAATAATCTATTGATTACATAACTTTACAATTATCGGTATTATATATATATATATATATATGGCTCTCAAAAGCTGTAGTCTCTATGTATGCAAGAACGTTAAATTTCGAAATACGATGCAAATAAGCATTGTTAAAATAAAATTTATTACGTACAATGTTATGATTTCTTTAGGCAACGAGATACGACTATTAGTTATCATGCAATTAGATTGTGCAGCGAATTAAAATTACTGTGTGAAAAAAATAAATATATGTATCATGAAATAATTTGCAAAATGATGTTATCATCGTTTGATTTCAAACATGCAGAATTAAAATATTAATCATGATCTCTTCTTGGAACAAATAATCGATAGTGTTCTATTCTAATTCTTATGTTTAATTAATCAATAGCATTGACATAAATTATGTTTTACTTGCAAGTGACATATCTCCAATTATGAAAGTTGTTGCCAGTCGAGACAATTAGATGATCACAATCGGAAACAAAGAAAAAGCTTGAATTATTTTTAAAAAGAATCAACAATAGTCGTGTGCAAAATTTATTTATTCTTTTGCTTTATAGCATGCTGCTTTACCTTATAAAAATTACTAAAAATTTAATTTTTAATCATGATGAAACTTTTCTTTCATCAATCAAAACAAAATCTAACCTGTGGTAAATTTATTGGTTCGATTGAGCAGACTGCTGTTTTCTTTGTTTTGCTAAAATATAAATCGCGTGAAAATTCAGCCAAACAAAAAAAGCCATATACTTCTTGACAAACAAAATTCATGTTCTAAAAAATAGTTAATAGGCGTTAAGAACAAAGAAATAAGCAAACTACGCGCTATTATTTTATTTTCTAAGTTGTTCTTTTTTTATTTTAATAACAAAATGTTTTACGAAATAAATATCCATAAGTAACAGGCAAAAAGAAAAAGTTTATAAAATGAAAAAAAAATACTCTTGACGAAATGTGAAAGAGTATCACTATTGACAACTGGGATAAATACATTTTCTGAGCATTTCCGCACTAAACAAATATATACATTTCCTATTTTCAACTATCTCAGCGAAAATTAAAAACAAAAAAAAAAGACAATTTTTATCATAATAAGCGACCACGACAATTGGTTGCTTGACATTGACAATCAATACGTACATTAGGCATACAACCCACTTTATAATTGTAATCCCAACATATTTCTATTAATATGTAAAAACAAATTCAATAGAGAAGAAATTTCTCCGGAAACTTACCTTCACCAGCCCGGATATGCCGACATGCAAAAAGTGCAATTACCGGAAATCTAGGATCATGAGAATTAATAAATATCTGTAAGAACAAACAAAAAGGATATTATCGAGTAATGATACATTTAAATGAGAAATTACGTTTTGGATCTCCACATTTGGTTTACACGAGTGATTGCAAAATCGGCTTATTGAACCATAATGCTTTGCATCGATAATAAAACATGAATCCTCATCCTCTTCATCATCATCATCATCGTCGTCGTCGCTTTGCTGACCATCATGGGATAATCGAATACACTTTACTGGAATTTGAGTTTTGGCTAGAATTACAACAAAGAAAAAATAAGATAAAAGTTTAAGAATTTATAAGAATATCTTCATATCTCATTCGTTACAAACCTATGCAGAAAATAGAAATCACATTGCATGTACTTCTTACCACTTAACACCTATCTTTAGCAATGATGTTATTTATGTATTGATAATGTCGGTATTTTCTTTCTTTTCATATCAACACAGTAAACATTTATTTGACCTTTGTCGATGATACACATGAAAAAGATCGTTACAAACTATAAATCAATTTTCTTGCCTCATAAATACGGTCAAGATGATTCATGACTATATCGAAACACTTGATTAAGTGATTGTATTTCATCTTAAGAACTAATGCCGTGTAATTTTATGGCCTACGGCGAAACTCGCAAGAACTAGTAGTAGTGCTTACGATTTTTGTTCAGAAGTATCCATAAATAATTCAATAGCTAGTGTTTAATTTCGAAAATTTAACATATGATGAGAAAGAATTCAAATTAGTAAAAGAATAAAATCGTTTTACTAACGAAATTTTGCAGCGTCATCTATAATAAAAGCGTATCTCCCAGCTATTGAGGATAATGTAGATTCAATAGAGAATACTGACGCATCAATATTATCAGTTTTTTCAACCGAAATTATTGATAACTTATTCAGTTAATCGTATATGAATTCATTTCGAAATTTCTTACCATTTAGAACATCATTTAAATTATTTTTCATCACTTGTTGTCGGTTTTTATTATCATTTGTCTCTAAATGACTTTGATGATCTAATATAGCCAAATATTTAAAATCACGATTTGCTGCCATATCTCCATTAATTAATTCTCCAACATAAGCATTAATAAAACTATCAAATATTAAGATGTAATTTATTATCAGAAAATTTTTTTTTTTATTCGTTACCTTCCATGAGGTATATCATGAAGAACACGTAAAGCCCAACCTTTTGTAGTCGTATGAAATAATTGTAATTGCTGATACAGACTATTTTGAACAAGACGATTTGTACATTGTTTTGCATGACATGAACATTTCGAATTACATTCATAGATTCCACTCCAAACAGGAACCTTTAAACGTTGATGAATATATCCGAAACGTGAAATCATTTTCTCCGTAGACAACTTTCGTCGCCGCCAACTACGTATTTGTTCGTTTCCGTTTAACTTTGCTTGCTGGAATGTTTTAAGCCAACATGAGCATTTCATTCGATCACGACAACTTCAGAAAGAGAAATATATCAAGATGAACGTTCGATTGAACCTCTAAACTTACTTATCCGTACATGAACAGCATGTCATTGTTGCTGTATCATTTGAAATTTTTAATTTTGAACATGTCTGTGTCACGTATGTAAATTCTTCTGGAAGTTCTAAATTATTTTCATTGTAAATAGGAATTTTCACGTGTTCTTTTCCTTGTGATAGGTCTTCATTGAGAATATATCTTGAATTATATTCCAGACATGATTCAAGACGTATTACCCGATCATTGACAAAATATTTAATTGTTAATTTCGAATCGGTTTGAAACAAATATTCTTCTATTTCTTCTAATGTCAAAAATGAACGACCACATGGCGAACGATATAGATAAGTTGAATGAGATGGCAGTTTTTTACGTGTTGATGGTTTCTTTTTAAATTGACCTTCCCCATGACGATCAATATGAAAATAAGTCCAGCCGCATCTAATAAAGCAATGATAGTAAAATCGATGAGAAGAAATTTTTGAAAAAAATTCTTACGAAAGTGGTAATGTGTAGGGGTTTTTGGTAATGTAATGTGGTGTAAAATTTTCTTCAGCGGTCAATACACAATAACGAGAACATCGATGAGATTGATACAAGTTCGACAACGATGTACGTATTGAAGCTCGTAGTGGTGGTAGAGAAACTAAAATAAAGATTAAGTGCGAGTTCTCGGTTTTCTTTGTGTGTTTGAGTTGAGGATATAGATTAATAGGAAAAATTTTTTATGTCTACATTTTCATCGTATGATTACTACCGTAGGGCGAAAGTGCATGAGATATTCAGCGATTCTAATATATATCTCAACAATTTCAATGTTATTATGTCTGAAAAGAAAGCAAACTAAGAGATTTAATCATTTTATGCGATACTACACTCATTATGTAGAGAGGTTCTGGTCGAAATACGAAAGTAGGTTTTTTCGAAAAAGACTTAGTGGCCATATAAAAAAAAATAATGAGGCAATATATCATTGTTGAAGTTGTCTGTGTATTTGGTATACACTTCGTGCAGTCAATGACAAAGATAAGTCTTCGTTGATTACCCATATTTTTTCTTCCGGGTAAAAAACTGTTAAACTTCGGAAAAGAACACTCGGCCTGCAACGAACCGCTGTTGTAATAGGCTCGCATGCTTCATGAAACACTCTTAATAGAAAGCCGGAATTTCATTAAGATATTAAGATGGACCAAGGGAAATGGCAAATAATGAGAAATTATAGTTTTATATTTTCAAAAATGCTAATCATCGTTAACTTACTTGGGAATATTTCTTCACTTTTTTGTTTATTTTGTAAAATCACAGGACTTGCTATATCCACTGATGCTATTGCTGCATCATCAATTAGTAATGAATCTGAGTGCATCCATATTTCTGTTTGTGCTTGTCTTTCATAAAATTTTAATTTTACTATTGAACAATCAGCATCAACCATTCGCGCATTATGATATTTATCGTCGAATTTTTTTACTCGAACTTCATCTTGAAGTTGAAATTTTCGTTTGTTTGAATTTTTATTATAAATTAATTTGTCCAAGTTTTGTTCAAGTGTTCCTGATTCAATCGAACGCAGATTTCGTTCAAAATCTTGGCAAAGACATAAATGTATCGTATTATTATTCGTTGTATAAGTGGCAGTGCCATCATCAAATAAAATTAAATATCGTTGATAATTATATAGCGAGGGAGTTTCACATATAAATCCTAAGGAAAATGTTTTTGATGTTGAGGATGATTTATACATTATTCGAGTTTGTTTTGGAATTACGATGTGTTCAATATTAAAACACATTGGTAAGTATAAATGTCGTTTTGGTATTGAATAAATATAACTCGAATGGGAAATCTAATAAGAGAAATACATGTATATCGAAGTAATGAACTTTCCTTATGAAAATGGTTGTAAATGACGTTATACTACATCGATACTATGAAAAAGATTAGCATTAGAGACGTAAGAATATGCAAGCGAAAAATATTCGGAATCTGATTTTCATGAAAATTTACATTCATTGATGCACTTAGTGTTGAACAGTCCGAGAGGTACTCGTCAATTATTTTGTTGGTTAATAATTATTTGAATGAGCAAATATTTTTACATGTGTATATACTCTGACAAAAAATAATCCTTGTCGAATCAAACGAAAGTGAGGGATGGATAGTTTTCATTTGATTTTACCGTAAGACGTTCTCGTTTCTCAAGGTTAACAACAGGATCAACAATTTGAACGTCCAGTGTTCGATTTTCATAGATAAGTAGAAGATTCGCACGTTTTGGCAAAGTATACGGTAATACATTTGTAGATAATAATTGAAAATTTGACTAAAATGAAAAGAAGATCAAGTTGCATTCTATGATATACTGATTTAGTTTTTTTAAACTAACATCATTGCATGATAATGAGGGAGTGATTGGGTCACTCGATTCGATAATAAAACAATCGTCGGATGAATTTTCTTCATCATCAACGATTACTTGTAATGGGATGTACTGATTATTTTCTTTATTTTGCTATTTGTTTAAAAAAAGAAAGAAAATGTAACTATAAGATTAGTTTTTAAGGGTTATTATTTTTCGTGGATACATACTCTCTCGTATTCGAACTCCGTGATTGTCGACAGCATTTTGTCAGCGATGAAACGATGTTATCTGTGATGAAAAATGATGTTTTAAGAAAAGTAAAACATATCGAATTATAAAGAAACGATCGACGAAACATCTAATGGACCAACAGATAAAATATGAATATTTTGGCATTCATTTTATCTCTATCTGTTCTCTTAGCTATTTGTTTTCTTTCATTCTCTATCGTGCGTGAGAAAAATATATAGACCACGTTTTAAATTGTACTTGTCTATAGAGAATGAACATTTTAATCTGGAGAATCTAGAACATATAGCTATTAGCTATATGAAATTCTTCGAAAATTATATCATCATAGAATTTGGGAAAATGGTTCGGTAATTTCTATAGAATCGGGGAGTCGTTTTGAACGATCAAATTTTTACTACTTCTACTTTATCATACAAAAAATACATTACATGAATTCAAGTGTTTTGAAATGCTTCGTCCGAAGAAAAATTCTGTGTTGATTTTTATTCTATTAGATTGTAATTGTGAATTGCTACTGTTTTTTTCTAAGATGTGTTTATTACGTGAAGATGTACTAATAGATTGAATTGTAAAAGATAATCAGTCTATCGTCGATTCATGCATCAATTAGAATTACGTGTCATAATTGACACATTGCTGAACAAGATTGATGTTCATAATTATCGTTGAATTGATACTTTTGTTTATATTTCTCATACAGTGTTAAATTTCCGACAGATTCTCCGCTCTACAATGGCTTTCTTTATCACCAATGTTCTTCTTTCTTTACGATCTCGAAACGATATCTTTTTATAAGCAAAAAAGTGATTGATTGCATGTCTTGAGCTTTTCCACTCCCAAATTCATACAACTAAAGTTGATACCATCGACTTATGCAAATATTACTAGCTCGCATTGAGAAATATGTAGTGATTGATGAATTTAACGCCTAGGTGAATATGATAAAATGATTTTGACGACAATGTAAACGATTTTTCTATTTAATATGAAGGAATCTGAAAATCGTTCGTTCTCTGATGATCAATACTTTAAGAAGAATAGTAAAACATTAGAATATTTCTGTATTTATAATAATATTCGCAAGTCTATCTAGATTAAAACAGAAATAACATTTTCGAAATAGGAAAATTTTCGTCTCGTTTATAAAGACGTTGAGATCATGTTAGAATATTCCGGAGTATTCTATCCCTCTAAGATTTCTTTCGAAAAAGGATTTTATGTTCGAAAGCTTACTGAACACGGAAATTAATATGTATACCATGCTAATACGGTGATTGAATCGATGAAACGAAGAATAAACTGACATTTACTGATTCCCATGACGTATGTAATAGATATTGTCAGTAGAAGAAAAGAATCTTTGCTGTGAAGATGCACTTAACAGTATAGAATGAATTTAATAAATGATCGGAAATTCGAAATGAGAATATTGTAGAGCGCGCATATCAATTATCATAATGTTTTGACTTTTTGATTACATTTCTTTTTACAAGAGTCTGTATAAACACTGATAATATATCATAATAATCAGAGTTGAGATTCGTCGATTTAATCTCTCAGCAAACTTCAATAGAAAGTTGCCGAATCTTAAAATACTTTCCTGCTCAAATTTTCATGCCGAATTAGAATTGGGATAGTTTCAAGAAATAGACACCGATAAATTCTTTTCATTCGGATAAAAAGTTAACGAATTAAACTAAAATAAATTTAATCTCACATAGACAAATCTTTTCCATCGGTCCTGTTTCTTTTGGTTTATATAAAGTTTAAAATTTAAATTATATCATATTTTCCTATCGGTCGTCTTAATCTATATTCATGAATACTTGCTATTGTACTATATCGATACATGTTTTGTGAACGAACGATTTCCGTTCAAATAATGCCTTGGAAAAGTACAGGTACAACGGTGCCACCAATAGGAATGTATTATTACATTCGATTTCCTTGATACTCAATTTATGCCCATGTTAAAGCATTGTGGAAACATCTTGATGGATATTTTAATAAACATTTCATTTTACTATTTAAAACTCTCTGATTACAAAGTATGTGAAAACTTCCTATATGATTAAAGATGACAACAAATACGAAAGTGTAGACTATATAACTTCGTAACAAAAATGTTTATTGAATGTGAATATATTGACATCATATTAAATACAGTTAGAAAATTAAAAGTACATGAACTTCTTACAAGCGTCGCTCCCATTCACGTGCCGATTGAATACATCCTTCTGGAAATAAATAAAAATAAACTGTAAATCAAAAGAAAACATAAACATCATTATTTACCATCATGCAAATATGAACATTTATCACCCAAACGACAGTTCCCTCTAACAGCATATTTACAGGGAATAATACGTGTTTGAATATTATTATTGTTATTATTATTATTAAAAGTTTTCGATGGTTTTTGCTTATTCGCATTTATTAAAGTTGACATTGCAGGTGGAGAATATTTATTGTAAACCGAACCGCTATCATAACATGAAACACTGTCCAAATTTTCTTCATCTAAATTATGTTCTTCTGTAACTTCAATATGTTTCTCCGTAGTTGACTAGTGAAAAAAAAGCAACATAGATCAGAGATTTTAATGATTTGTACGTACAGGATCTATCAGGTAAAGCGAATCAGAAGAAGATTGATTGATAGATGATTGCACACATTGTGCTTCCATGAACTGAAGAAATGAAATTAGTTTTTTGTTAAGTTGACTAAATTTCGTTTTAAAAAACAAAAAGTGATGAACAAAAGAATTTTTTAATCTAACGTAACTATCGAGTGACCCAGGTTAAATGTCCCTCTCAGTGGTTTTTCAATATCTTCATCATTTTTATTCTCTAAGGCATAGTTTTTTTCCCAAAAGATTCACCATTCAATGCTCCACAAGATTGATACTACAATTTTTTCTGTTGAAAATTGAGGAAAAAGATTAAAAAAAGAATATTCAACAAGTGCAGCATCATCAACTTTCAAAGCTAGAAAATACTTTTTGCAGATTCTTCCGCTATAAAATTAAACAATGTAGGTGTTTTGTCGCATTTGAAAAGCTCTATCTTTCGATCATAATTGAAAAGTTTTCACATGCAACCTTGTAAGGCGCATTCTAAGTATCTTCTCTTTCAGATTTGAGCTCTTTCAATCTGCAATGTCGATACTCCTAGGAAAAGAAGTGCAACTATGCCAAAATATCATTTTTTGCATTCGTTTTTTTTCCATTTTGATCGAACTGGCCTCCTGTCCCAAAGTCAAACGCGAAATTTGAGTTTTAATTTTTTTCTTTAATCCAGCTAGCGCCAAATATTTGATATAAGCTATTTTGAAGAGAATTTTCAAACAGTCAGATTTTTCGATCTTCCATTTGATTTCAACGAGTTCTGAGCTGCACGACGAGAAAGAGTGCACTTCAAAGTACTCAGTAACATCTTTGCTTCTGTTTCGTTTTGTGTGCCATTGTAAAAAATTTCCAAAAGTTTGTTTTAAAACTCACTTCGAAAGTTGATGCTGTTATATCTATCGAATTTTCTTTTCATAACTTTTTTCCTCAACTTTCAACAGAAAAAAATTGTAATATCAATCTTGTAGAGAATTGAATGGCAAATCCTTTTGGAAAAAACTAAGGCCTAGACAATGAAAATGATGAAATTACTGAAAAACCACTGCGACGGACATTTAACCGGGGTCACCCGATAGAAAGCTAAATACTACAAACAACTAACTCGTTTTCATACTTGATTGATAGTGTCAGAACTATGCTTAAGTTCACGAAGAAGTTCTAAATGAATTTAAAAAAATAAATACTCAATTTTTCTTTGTTTAATTTTTAGCAAACTTTGTAGCGTATCGATATCTCTGTTTGCACTATGAAGATTTCCCATGGTTGATTGGAGACTATTCAAAAGATGATATTTCTATAAATAGATTTCTATATTCAACAAAATTATACACAAAAAAATTATCATCCTACTTGTGATGAAAAAGATTTGTTAATAATCCGAAAACGATAAAATTGTTCACTATCTTTAGTCAGATCTAATATTTGCCTGTCATCAGTAAGTGAAATATATTCATGAAATCTTTTATCATACATTTGTAATGTATATAGAGATTTATGATCGAGTTTAATACCAAAATGATTACTAATCAACGGCAAAAGTTTTGAAGCTGGTATCAGACGATCATTTAATGACACGCGTTGGCGTCGTGCACCAAATTCGACAATGATCCATGTTTCGGACTGAATGAAATGAAGAAAAAATAAAAAAACGACAATATAGAAAAAAATAGATGTACCATGGTTTTGATCTGAAATAAAAAGGAAAGAAATTTGACTGAGAGATATTGGATAGAGAAAATGGTTCATCGTGTTATAGTTTTTAATAGAATAAGAATGCCTATTTAATAATCGTATTTAGGTATAAAATTTAAATGAAGAAACAAGATAGCAGTAAACCTATTTTTTTCATGTATTTCATTATCAAGGTACCTTCGAATGAATTTAAACTTCAGATTCTATCAATAGAAATTTAGCCTGTTAGTGAAATTTGATCATACTAATTTCTTACAGGTTAAAGATATAAATCCTTTTTTTCTTTGAAAGACTGAACTCATCTGATTGATTCACTCCGAGCGTACATGTTTATCGTACTTTTTGTAGGGATCCGATAATTTCAACCTATTGCAGTGTTTCTTCTCAAGAAAATTAATTGTTGAATTTTTTGATCTTACCATCACTCCAAGCCGAAAAGAGTATTTTTCATATACTCAAACAGGCTCAATTCTAGGGGAGATTTTCCGATAGAATATTATCATTAACTCACAACCCACAGATCAGTTTCCTTGTTGTTCTGTAGATGACCCGTGACATTTATCAAAGAAAAATACGGTATCTCGACCGCAATAACCTTCGAATCCGAAGTGTTTTCAGGGTCTTCATTTCTCATTAGAATCTACATGACCTCGACTCGACATTAATTCGATACTTCTCTTGTTCATATTCTCCATACTTATCTAAATTAAAATAAACAAATAACAATAGTAAGCAAAACTTGTATTTTTTTTATTCATAATAACAAGAAAGAAAATCCCGATTTTCGGTTTAAAGAACGTATACAGTTCAGTTGAAAGTTAAAAAAGAGTCAACACTACTAGATAAAAAGAGAATACTAGCCGTACGCCAAATTTGTAGAAAGCACAGCTGTATGCGTAATAAAAATTACAGAAGAAAAAACGAAACGGAATGTATCGAAACGAACGCAGCAAGATATTGATATACAATTAATAACAGCAAGGATACAATCATGCAGTAGGAAGAATTGACGATAAAAAAAAAACAGTCGTTAAACAACATGAATAAATCGACATTGACTTCCTAAATAAATTTGAAACAATATTTCAAGGTTACTTCTGATTTTGATGATTTACCTCGTCTAAAATAAACGCAAAAAAATGATTTCATTAACCTATTTTTCTTAAAGTCTTACTTGCAATTGCCACCAGCTGCATATTTGCATGGAACTACAATAAATCAATAAATAGATAAACTTCAATATTTATACACTTACTGTTCTTTTTCTTTTCGATCGGTAATGGCACTTTATTTAGATTGATTGGTTTTTTCAAACGAGGCTTTTCACCAAATTGTTCTTGATTATAATTTTTCTGATATTTGACTTTATTACTATTCCAATGAGAACGAGGACGAGGATTATATGGTTGATTGCGCCATTCAGGTTTACTATTATTATTTATCATTAGTGAATTTGGTTGATTAACAAGTGTTGAATCTTCACGACATTCAAAATAAACACTTTCATATTCATGGTCACCATGAGCTGATTCAAACACTGATAGACTTCCAGTGTCACGATCGATACCTTCATCGGTGCTTTGAGAAACTAGTGAAGATGCATTTAATTGCCGACGGTTTGATAATGGTTTAAAGCCAGGCGGAGCAGAAAGATCATCATATACTCGATTTTCTTTGAAATACTCATTTGATACTGTTGTATTTTTTTGATTGTCTTCATCAGTAAGTGTCTAAAATCAATTCGGTGAAGAGAAATTCTTCTGTTTAAAAGTCTTACTGTGATAATATTTCTATAGTTTGTACGAATAGAATTGATAAGAACTAGAAAGAAAATGAAATTTGTTAAAATGCTTTTCATAAAAAGAAGATACAAACGAGCAATATTTTGTATTTCATTTGATACTGTATTCAATCGTTGTTTTAATGAAGCCTAGGAAAAGAAAATATGGATTATAGATTTCTAAAAAAAAAGATTTTTTTGTATTACTATTTCATTTTTATCACTATATATTGTATTTGACAATTCTGTTGTTCGATTATTTTTCAATTGTATTTTAAAACGTTGATAATTATTAAATTGAGTAAAATCAATACTTGTCATAGAATCGAGTTGTATATTATATAATAAAATTTCATATTTTTGTAAATCGAATTTCATTTGAAATACTTGAGAAAATAATTCGATTAATTCTTGTAAAGTAAAATAAGCTTTATTTAATTTAATACGTTGACGTTGTTGACCTAATTCTATAATTATTGTTGGCAAATCCTATTTTTAAAATCAAATTACACTTAAAAAAGACAAAGTCAATCATCATTTCTTCGATCTCACCATATCCATCGTTCTCATCTAAAATGTATGCAAATATATATATATATATGTATGTGTGTGTGTATTTAAATAAATAGATATCTCGATGAACTATTCCTTTCAAATATTCGTTCACCGAAAAGTCTTGTCTTTCGGTCCTTTTTTTTCGTTCGTTATGGTAGCAATGATTGATAGACTTCAGACAGCCAATCAATATTTGGCGATATATAATATATATTAGAAATAATAAATACAATAACCGCGAACAGTTACAACGATTTCTATAACAAATGCTTATCGCCAAGGAATAAGTTCTCAATTATTTGCGTCAATTTCTTCGTTTTGACATATGTACAGAGGTCGCCATTGGCATAGATTTATATAAACGTGAAGATCGTTGAAAGTTCGATTGTGATTTTTCTCTTACTGATGATGAAGATGTAATTGCAAGAAGACTTTTGAGCATTGATCTTTCAAATTCAACACGTTTTGAATCATTCGAAGGTACATTTAATGCATCAAATTGTCGCGATCGATGTTCATAAACTAAACGAAGTAAAAGTAAACGGTGGTCCCCATGTGAATCATTCGATTGACTAAGTAAATTTTCAATTTGTTGTGATAATGACAATTCAATTTTCTAATAATTTCAAAATTAAATAACTCAAAAATAAAAACAATGATCTAATTGAACTTACATTTGGTTTTCGTCGAAAGCTTGCTCGCAATTTATCGAATAGATGCATATTCATGTGTGTGTGAGGAAAATACAATGACTGACGACAACATAAAGAAAAGAAGAAGAAAAAACATAGACAATAGCCGATTGTTGTTATTGTCAACACTGATAGCATATATATATATACGAAATATCACCTCTTTCCCTGGACATTTGTTATTCATCGAAATCTAATTTTTCCTTGAACTCACTTTATCTAATTTGTGACTCAAACAAGTTCGATTATCAATCAGTCGTCGTTATAGTAAAAAACCATATTTGAAATTAAGAATTTCATTTTTATTTTCTCTAATTATAAGATTATTTCAAATTCAAACAAAATATAGATGTGATAAGCTTATCTATCTGATTCGGAAAAAGAAAGAAAATCCAATTAAGACGAAGATTAACGTCGTTGTAAAGTTGTTGGAATTGTTTGTTCAGAAAACGTGCGGTCTTCCATAGCTTCATGAAGTTCACCGTATTTCGGCATCGCATGATTTGGATTAATAACTTCTCTCATAGTTTCATGTTTTGGTTGTTTCATACCAAGGAAAAGTCCAAGTAATGCAAGTACCGATACATTAAATAATGCAATTATAGCTAATATATATGCCCAACGAATTTGACACGTACCAAGATTAAAATCATTGACATTAGAACCACATACTATTCGAATTTTTTCACTATCAAACCCGAACGGATAAACAATAAGAGCAATCAGTAAACAAATCGAACAAATAAATTGTATTATTGCAGCTATGAAATAGACCAAACGTGCACGTACGAATATGAACAGTATAAACAATACAAGACATAAAATAATAAGTAGTGCAGAGAAGCCAACACAAAATGTTGCGATAGCAAATGGTATATTAAGAATTGTTCCAAAATTAGTCCATGCTCCTTGGCAATCGAATTCAAAATCTGTGATTGTACTTATACAATATGAATATAGACCGAAATGACCAGCGCGTGGACTTGCTAGAGTATCACCAATCCATTGTGGTTGAACAAATACGAATATATTAAGAATAGCAAAACAAGCGGTAAGAAACATCCAAATAAAACCGATAATTCTTAAGATCCATTTAAGCGATGTATTTTGTTTTGGTTGTATTGTCATCATCATGTAAAATAGACACAATCGTTGTCTGATCTGTTTTTCTTCTCTTTGTTTTACTAACTACTAACTATGCAATTTCGTCATTACTAATCCTTAGTTCTTCATTTTGATTGATTGTCCTTCGCATCTCAATTTGCACGTGTATAGAGAATCTACCTCCACTTAAAGTTCGTCGTGTAACAAATAGGAATAAGAGAAATTTAAAATAGCATAAATTTTATTCTCGCTCTCTCTCTCATTCTTTTTATTTGTTGTTTAGCAAGATAATGACATTTTTAGAAATTCTTGAGCCGAAAAGTTCAAGGATATTTTGTTTAAATATTCAATTTAGAAAATAGAAAGTGAAAGAAAAGGTAAAATACATTCATAGGATTTATTTGTTAATGAGGACAAAACAAGTGTAAGATGTTGACCAACATACCTTTTCAAATTGCTTTATCTTATTAAACCTTAGATTTAGATGTTCATAAAAAGAAACGAAAAGAATGCAATCTATTCGATTACGAGCAACAACGAGTATAGTTTACGATGATAAAAATATATTGCTTCAATTCACATTGTTATACTAATATAGAAGGCACGTTTTTTTTTCTAAATTATTTCTTCAAACACTAAAATCTCTATACCATTTGACATAGAACTACAAGAATATTTAACAATATTTAATACTTGATTCTTTATCAATTCTCAGCAGATGAACTAATAGTTCTATTTATTGATTGATAATAAAAAGAATTTAAAATTACAACAACAAAAACATAGCTGCATAGGTCTTGCAGCTATAGGGAAAACAGATAAACATTTTTGATATAGAGAGCGCGATGAGTTACAAGTCAATTAGAAATAAGAAATACAGATGTTGATGTGAGAGTTATCCAACGAGTGAAGTTAACCGCTATTGTCTATAATTTTATGTATTGAGAATGATGTGGATAAGCCTTGAGAGAGTAAAATGTCGAACGTACTGGTGCTGATGGAGAGTCGAATTGAAAGTTTGGATTAAATCGAGAGTCATATTCAAAATTTGTTAGTTTTTTGTTCAATTTAAATGCATGTACTGTTCGAGTGCCATTAAATTGTGCGAACCCAAATTTAAGAAAATAATTAATTACGATAAATCGACTTTCGCCTTTAGGATGAACGAGAACATGAGAGCCAACCTTATTCTTATTTTGTGCGCAGAATTGTCGAAACGTGATCGTTTGATTGCTACTTGAAACTTGAATAAGTTCATTCTTAAGCGACTTATCGGAACAGAAATCAAATATTCGAAGAATTGATGGAGTTTCGGGTTTTGTAATATCAAGTAAAATAATATATCTCATTTGAAATGCCATCAACAAACGCTTACCATTGGGAAATATTGATGTTATTCCTGTGGCAAATGCTTTCTTATGACCACTCACTTGAGAAAGATCATAAACAAGCTTCGGTTCGGACATTCCTGGTCCCAACAAGTACAACTTATTTGTATTGCTTTCATACGCGAAGGAACGTTCGAGTGGATCATTTGGAATTGTTTTCAGTTTCATGAAACCAATGCCTTGTCCGACTCCACTCGTTGCACTTGCTTCTGTAGGAGTATCAAAATTTAAAGCCCGTGTTAAACTTCCATCGGGGAAAATATATCGAACTGTATTTCGAAAACTAATTTTTGACGTATCAGTACCAGTCAATGATAGGGGTTCGATGTAATCAGCAGCAAAGTTTGAACCACTTTCGACTCGACCAAATCCATGAGGGTTAAAATTTTGAAATGCAGATTTACCTTTCGACAACGATTGGGGGACGCCTGTACTAGCATCAATAAATGTCATATCACCAGGACTAACTGCACTTTCGTTATATATCATACTGACAATAAACTTGGCATCACCTATAGGTAAAAATTCGTCTGGACAACCACCTGGTACATCCAGTGCGTATAAGAACTCGGGTCCATTGGTAGGATTCGATGAAACACCCCAAACAAATACTTCTTTTTGTTTCAAGAGAAAACTGAGTAAACCTCCAGTAATAAAATATTTTCCATCAGAAGATATGCTGGAATGATGTGGCCCATTTCCTGCTTGCCCGATACTCTTCGAAGAGTCTGAAACAAGCGGCACATACTTTAAAATATGTCCATAGGATGCAGAAGTTTCATCGAAATCCACTACGGCAACAAAATCAGCGGCATTTGTTACACTTCTATCTTGTCCGGACCAAACGTAGAGTACAGCTGGATATGCTTTAAAAGAGAAATGCCGAAAAATAATTGCTTCAGTTTATCATATGACTTATGAATTCCGAAATAATTACTATCCAGCATTTTTTAATTTCAATTTACAGGGTGTTTCATAAATAACACCCCGATAAGAAATTAAAATATCTCCGCTAGATGTCGACCAAATTAGCTGATATTTTTACCAGTGATAGAGGCTTACTTAAAGGTGTTTTTCATAGAGAAACCATGAACAAACAAACTATTGTCCTATATATTAAGACCAACGTCAACAAGGATTTTTTACTTGTTACAGATCCTAAAAAATGTTCTAAGGTGACTTCAAAACTTTATCCTCCAGATAATGACATGTGAAGANCAAAAGTTTATTAAAAACATTCTGAAACAATCCTATAGTATTTTGCAGGATCTGTAACAAGTAAAAAATCCTTGTTGACGTTGGTCTTAATATATAGGACAATAGTTTGTTTGTTCATGGTTTCTTTATGAAAAACACCTTTAAGTAAGCCTCTATCACTGGTAAAAATATCAGCTAATTTGGTCGACATCTAGCGGAGATATTTTAATTTCTTATCGGGGTGTTATTTATGAAACACTCTGTGTTAAATAGATTCAACTCTACAAGAAAAAACAGTGAAAACTAGATCTATATTAAACTTATAGTTTATTATTTGCCCGTCACTCATGAATTTACCTTTACCTTCATCTGAATAGCAACTCCATGTATTTTTGTTTTTTGAAGATAAAGAAAGCGTTTTTGAACGCGCAAATGTTGAAGAGAAAAAAATCAAAGTTTTCTAAGATCAATCTCTATATAATTAGATGAAATAGTTCTCATTTATCTTGTTCTGTCAAAAAGAAAAGAGAAATGATGCTTCTCAAATAGATTCTTACTGTCAAAAGCAAATTAGCTATCTGGTTGAAGGTTTTCTTTTCCTTTGATCTGAATCAGTGAGATGTTACGAGTTAATTTTTCTTTCAACGACTGTTTTTTACACGTTAAAACAAAACAATAGCCTTTACTTATGGATATGATAGAATTTGAAGCGTTATGACGATTTTCTATTATGCATAATGACAGAGTCAACTAACCATTATATTGGTCTACGATTATATTTGATGGTGCATTTGCTAAGTACAATCGATTCAAGCTCAACACAATTATTGTGATAAATCCTAGAACACCCAGCCCTATTAGAATTGCTAGACCAAAAATAACCAATGGAATTTTCAATCTCTAGAAAACAAAAATAAAAGAAAATATTAATATACGTGCCCAGGACGAAAAATCTGACGTAAGATCTCGCAATCCGGACGTCAGATCTTACAATTCGAACAAAATCTTATAAGCATAAGACAGAAAATCGTCGCCTCTGAAATCTTGCATCAGATCATACTATATTTCCTTTTAAGATAATAGCACATACGATTTATTTTCAATATAAATTTGTCGTGATATATTTTAAGGAGATATTAGTTTAATTAAAATATCACGGTGATTTTTCTATAGGTAACAGAACCTTTCAAGAATCTTCTGATACGACTTAGTATAAGAAATCAGAGACGACGATTTTTCGTCTGATCTTATCAGATCAAATATGATCAAGCGTACGATTCTTGTAAGTTCTTACCGTCTGATTTCTCACCCTTGGTAGATATATTTGACTTCGTAGATGAATTTTAATAATAAGAAGTTTACGGATTCCGATTCAATATTCACTGTAGTTAGCTGAGAAAAAAAAACTCAAGAAAGACGACTTTACACGTGTGAATCTATCACTCGATTAGAATCTTACATTTATTTATTTTTTCATATCTATATTTAGTGAAAACTATGCGTACACACAGATTGTAATATGATTGATGGCAGTTAATTTCTTACTTTAACAAATCTCCAGTTCGAGAAACAAGAATATAATCTTGACATTCGTCGTATTTTCGGATGTTGAATAAGAAATAATTTTTTACTTCAATTATAATTTGCGAAAAACTTTCATCGTATCACGGATCAATTGTTTCAAATGTTGATAGCTGCAAGTACAGTTAAGAAAATGTAAATATTATACTTACTCACGGGTGCAATTGTCAATTCTAATAAAAGTGATCACTCATTTGCCAGCTAATTAAACTGACTCTATCTCTTGGCGTGAGCAAAATCAATGTTATTTTCATATTTGTCAATAATAAAAATGCTCCAAAGTTTTATTTATCAACTGTAGGTGATGGTAAAATCATCTTCAAAAAATATGCATCCTTACAAGATACTTTTTTCAGCTTGTTGTGCTGTAAATTGTCGAACTATGACGCACCTGAAAGCGAAGTGCAGAAAATACAAAATACAGGTTTAAATCGTATCGCTCCAATGCCCATCTGTGTAGCATAAACATGCATTTTATTGTATCATCGTCTTTGGTGACGCAAATTGCATGTCCTTGGATACAGATATTGTTTAGTAAATAAATGATCATCATCTCAAACAAATTCTAATTTTTTATACACTTAGTGAAAGAATGTCTGATGTCTCTCAGCAGGCAAAATTAAAAACCAGTGATGGGATACGAACCATAGCGATATCACTATTCTACGATAATCTTGATTGTATTTATATACGACTTAACTTCAACATTTGTGAATTTCTTTGCTAAAATTGATTATATTAAATTTTCATGTTTCACTATGATCGATAAAGTCTCTAGTGACATTATAGTGCTTTTATGTTCATTATTTCGACCGTAGCAGATGAACAAAACTTTCACAAATACAATTATCTTTGGGAAAAAAATGATACAGGTATCTAAAAAACAAAAAGCTTTGTTCGATAGTTGATGGGTGATTTTTCTTGTTGTTTATTTTTTTTCAGTCATTGAAAGCTCTCGTTAAAAATTATTTCTCAAAAATCCAAAACATGCCCTAGTTTTTTCATTCAAAACAAATTGTTCATAATTGAGGAATTCAATGAACAGAATTTTTGATGCTGTCAAAATTTGCTTTCAAGATCTTGATAATATCACAAAAATTGAAAATTCTTCGTTCAGTTATCATCGATAAATAATTTATAGAAAATAGAAAGAAAAAACAAGGACAAAGGGTAATATTATTCTCACAATACGTATTGCATGATTGCATTACGTGTCTTTCATTTTCTTTCACACGTCTTAATTCTATATATATATATATATATAGCGACTGGGCCAATTTAGAAATATAATCCGTTTTTACATTGTTTTATTTTAACGTCATGTGAAAGAATAGTCTTCTATAGTTTAGTACTACCGATAGTAAGTTAGTATTTAATGTATCAAATGGCAGTTTGAATTGATTCTTTCCCATTCTCGATCTATGTCTCTGTTCACTATCTCTACCTTTATTAGCATAGCTTGTTGGTGGTGATTGATGGCTTTGCCAGCACTAAATTCAGTTCTAGCATCAGTCATAGTTTTATCAGATGATTTTATATTTACATACGGCATTATCGACTCCTTATCTAATATGATATGGTTCATTTTAAACTCATGTAAAGCGAAGTAAATTCGAGCGAGTACCATTAAAACTTTATTTCTGAGATTTTACGTCACCAACGTGTTAGACTAAGTTAAACTCATGCCGAAATAGAAATATGTCTAAAAATACTCACCGTGCTACATGATTGTGAGAGAGTTGATAAATAAAAAAACTAGAATTTAATTAAAGTGTTTGAGCACAAAGAAACATTTATGAGTGTTGAATCGTTGGTTATTTGATTCGGATTGGGGAGCCAAAATAGAAGTTTAAAAGTAAAGACTTTCAAAAAGAAATCTGATGCAAAAAACGTTTTCTAATCATTTCTTCAATTGAATTCTGACTTATAATAATATATTGAGTCCTTAGCTATGTGTCAAATATGTTATTCTAAAAAGTTTCGACTATCTGTTTTTATAGAAGTGCATCAGAGTCAAAGCAATAAAAAACAACAATCATTGAGCTACAAATAACGTGATATACGCGCTAGAGCATGCTGTAGATGAAGAGATACTAAAATTCATTTTATCTTCGAGAAACCGATTGTTCAAGTTAGTATCATCGCAAACGAATACCACATTAAATTGGCAAGAAAAACAGATTAAAATAAAATTGTATTGTTAATAGTTTGACCTACAAAAATAAATAGTTGATGCAAAAATGTTTTTATCAATTAGATACGAGTTTC
Source organism: Rotaria magnacalcarata (assembly GCA_900239745.1). Classification (NCBI taxonomy): domain Eukaryota; kingdom Metazoa; phylum Rotifera; class Eurotatoria; order Philodinida; family Philodinidae; genus Rotaria; species Rotaria magnacalcarata. The sequence goes on from OENM01000775.1 coordinate 36,343, forward strand.
GCGATTGCGCCAAATATCAACATAGGATTATTGGTCACATTGAATGCCCAAAAATACTAACTAGATATTTGTTGATTCGTTCGATAATCATTTCTAATTGATAATAATGTTCATCAATACTTGTATAATCTTTTAAATAATATACTAATGTTTTGTAGTCTTGTTCAGAAACTTTAAAAAGATCAGATAAATGATAAGTAAATCAACTTGTTTAAATTCTATGAAACTCGTGCATAGACAACATTGTAGGCCATTAATATAATGAGGATCGTAGCTATTAGCTTTCATCGTAGTTTATATGCATAATTTTCTACTATTTTTAGCTTTTGACTTTGACTAGTATGCGCTCATTTAACTATAAAAAAGTATTCTTTGTAGATTGATTCTTGAAGAATCTCCTTGTTAAAGTATGGAATCACTGATTTACATTTTGATTCTTAACTAATAATTCATATGAATCAATACGACTATTTTTGTATTGATAATTTTTATCGAACACTCAATGTAAGAATTTAGGTTCAAGTGAATCCTATGTCAATCACTTGAAATGTTACAAAAAAAGGTATAGAAATTAAAGACGACAAAAATTGACTGTTCGTAGTCAACATAAACAACTAGTATTAGATATAAAATTATGTTTGAGAAACATCATTAGGTATATCAGAAATGTCAAATCTACATTGATTATTCTATGATTGATGTTTCTTTGACATTTTTCATTCGTAAACACTCGCCAGTGGCAATGAGTCACACGTCTTTCAAAATAATTCCAAACAAAACATTGACTCAACTAGTAATTCGTCATACCTCAAGCAAATATGATCAGAAGATGAAAATATATCCACTACTGTTAACATAACAAGGTCGAACTCCGACACAATAGCTTTTAGAAGACTTTGATTGATACATTTTATGCTCTGTTGTATACAAAAGGATTTGATGATTAGTAAAGAAAAACAAAATTTGAGGAAGAATCGTAAAAATGATTCTCTACTACCGACTATGAGTGATTTATGGTGTAGTTACTTCAGTAAATTTTTCGGTAGCATTTCGCTAAAAATAATCATGTGACGTGATGACGTACGATTGTAAAGCTGTCATTAGCAAAACTTCAAGTGAATATTACAGTTTCTGTATGGGGATAGAGTTTAATATCTATACAGGATAAACTTCAGCGTGGGATCGATTTGATTCATTGCAATGGTGGACTTGTAGATTTTCACATTTTATTTGAAAAAATAGAATAAAGCTGAAGTGTTTCTTTTTGAAACAGTTTTTCCATTGAATTCAAGTGATCTTTCATTCAAGAGAAAAAATAAATAATGTATGTTGAAGTGGTCCAACAGTACAGAAATAACGATTTCTAATAAACGATCTCGATACATGAAAAATACCTGTGTAAAAGACGAAAAATAATTATTTTATAAAAGAAAATAAATACTGCTTTGAAGTTATTTCTTATGTCCATAATCATCTAATTTACTTGCTATAATAACTTCGATATGTATTTAAACGCATACTGATTCGATCTTGTATTACATAGAATAATTACACGGGTAATCTTATTCACAAGTTTCTAAAACAAATGTCATATATGATTTGACATCGAGAATATTCTTTCTTCCTTCGATGTCATCAACATAAACTATGAATTATTTGCGACGCTTTTAGGTTTTCAAAATTTTTCAGTCTAATTGAAATCGAGAAGAGAAATAGCTTAGAAGTTTTACAACTGATTATATTTAGCAAATAAAGATTTACATGTAAAACAAGTCAACATAACATATATTTCTTTAGAAATTTTTTTCCGAATGATGTTGCGCAGTGTTCGGTAACTAATCAACATGCATGCACACAGGTATTGACCGATTTTGTAGTAGTCGACCACAAATTACCTTTCTTTTCTCTTCCTCTTTTTCTCAATAGTATGCTGTTCTCCATAAAAAGAATTGAAACAAAATCTTATCGACACATCATAAGAGTAAGTGGCCGGATCTCTTTCAACAACACGACGTCGACTCGTGTACATTCATAGTGACAAAAACATTTAGTAACACAGAAGTAAAACAGAGACAATCATCAACGAATGGCGAATGTCGATTCGATACGAGCGGTACTGTTTTCAAAAAATTTGGATCCAAGTCAAGTCAAGCCATATACTGGTCTTCATATCAATGCAACTGGTAATGTTAAAAAAGATTTAAAAAATTCGATTTTAATTAACTCTTAAAAAGCGTGGAGTTCAAGCAATAAAAGCGATTTCTTGATTCATTGTCATAAATAAAATTAAAGAAAAAAAGTTGAAAATCGTTCGACTCTCTGAACAGATGAAGAAAAACAACCTAATAATACATTTTGTTTTCTGTTTTCAGGCGATTTGATTTTATCAACACCATCACTCGACTCTTATCGAGTTAATCATGATCCACTTTATCGCTACGAAGGAAATATGTCGGCACGGCTTTCAAAAGAAATTGATCATCGTATTTTATCTTATGATTCGCTCGAAAGTCAGCGTTATCAATCGCTTAGAATGAAACAACCATTGCCAAATAATGTAACAAGAGTTTTAAAAGAACGACGTAAAACTAAATATAAATTCACTTCTATATATATATGTCGCAGGAGAAATTAAAATTTCAGGAAAATTTTAAATTTTCCTAAATGTTCCTAGGAAAAATTAAAATTTAGTTTCTCCTAGCGGAAAATTTTAAATTCTCCTAACTTTTTACTAGGAGAATTTTAAATTTTCCTAGGAAAAATTAAAATTTTAATTTCTCGTGCCACATATATATATATAGAAACATAAGCTTTCCTTTATTTTTTTCTTTCACAGTCGGTTCAGTTGCTTCGCCTCGTGCTGATCCATCGAAAACAATTCGTATTAAAACAGTACCAGGCTATCGATTTCTTGTACATAAGCTTCCAAATCAAGATCAAACGATGATTTCACAACGATTTAATAAATTAAGTCCATTCGTGACAGAACATGGAAACAATCCAAATTCTAATCCTGCTCTTCGACAATCTGTGATCTAATTTCATTTAGACACGTTACATATAAATTAAAAAATGCATCAATAAACTCCTTTCAAGGTTTGACTAACTTTTATTCAATCCTTTGCGTTCTTAAAATAAACGACGATTTGTTACGTACCCTATTCAGATGTCAAAACACCTTTATTTAAATAAAATGTGACTTTATTATTTTAGAAGTATGTTACTTACACATAACAATAAAAAACAGATGTTTACTGAAATCGATTTTCTTTACTGTAACATGAACACAACATCCTAGCAGTGCCTGCAGTATAGCATTATATAGGTTTACTGCCGAAGTTTAACATTCACTTATTTCTATAAGATTAAATTTTAGCCTCTTCAATATTTCTTTGTCAGAATTATCCTTTAGGATTTTCGATCCACACGATTCGAACATACTCAAATCTAAGTTTTCTTTTTGTTAAATTTTGCAGCCGTTTTTTTTTTTCATTCAATATTATCGCTTTTCCTAAAGATAAATGCAATTGGCCAAAATCATGCCACACGCTTGTTTTAAACCGTAAGACAAAGTATCCATTAAAATGAACAAAAGAACGCGAAAACGATGTTTTTATTACTAACTATATACGAGACTAAAGTAAAACCCTCAAGAACAAATAATAAGAAGAAAAATCAACCAACAACAATTGCACGTATGATTGCCAGATTCAATTCTCAACGAACTGTTGCATCTGTGCTAGTCACAGTCACACAGAATCAAATAATTTAGTTTTTCTTTGTTTCATAATTTTTACTGAAATATTTCAGTTTCTCTTCCGGATTTGGAATAATTGTATCTGAGCCTGGACGCCAACCAGCAGGACATACTGAAAGGAGAAGAAAAAAAAACATTCAGTACTGAATTTATAGAACAAATGAAAATTTACCTTCGCCATGTTTATCAGTATATTGAAAAGCTTGAAGAAGTCGAAGTGTTTCATCAGTTGATCGGCCAACAGGGAGATCATTCATTGTTATTTGACGAAGAATACCACGCCCATCAATAATAAATAGTCCTCTTAAAACAAGTAAATGATAGGAAAAACAAAACCTCTCATTGATTTTTCTGTAATTCATACCTCAATGCATGACCGACGTCTTGTAAAAATACACCATAATCTTTAGAAATTTGATGCGTTAAATCTGATAAGAGTGGAATTTGAATCTTTCCTAGACCACCTTGTTCACGCGGTGTATTTAGCCAGGCTGCAAACAATAGAAGAATATTTACAAAAAGTCTTACGATGAAAAAAAAACAAATTCCTACCCAAATGAGTAAATTGTGAATCAACCGAGATTGCAACAACTAACAACATAGAATATATATTAGTTTAGTACAAAAAGAAAAAAATGACTCCGGCGTACTTTCAGTATTAATATTTTTAAATTCTTGAATACGATCTGCAAAAGCGATGATTTCAGTGGGGCATACAAATGTACTAATAATTATAAAAGAAAAACTCACAAATAAGATATTATCTATGTATATACGTAGTTAAACTTACAAGTCCAATGGATAGAAGAGAAGCACAAGATATTTATCTTTGAAATCGTTTAAACTAACTTCTTTAAATTCTCCATTGATAACAGCGATACCTTCGAAGAATGGTGCAGGTTTACTAACTAAATTATTTAAAAATTAGATAATCAAGATCATTGTTGATTCAATAAACAAAAACGACGAACTTTGTACTTTGCTATACTGTAAACTGAGTGGTTCTTTACTTGGACGACTTTCACATGGATAAGCTTCACTGCTATCCGTAGATTTAAAACATACAGGTTCTTCTCTTTTACATAGAACTAATGGACTGCAAAAAAATCCTAAAATTACGAGAGAAAGAGAGAGCATCATTTGATGGCAAATCTCTTTTTTAATAGAAATCTAAAATAAAATAAAGTATTCAATATGGAAATCATTGACTGATATTAATCAGACGATATCTTTAAATATGTTATTCCGTTTTTTTCGGGTTAAAAATTAGATTCAAAGATGTAAATAGATAATTTTTGTAAACAGTTCAAATTTCCCTAAACCGTTCTATTTGCACAAGTTTTGTTTCATCACAGAAAAACTAATAGAATGGTTCTATGAATAAATATTTTTTTACTAAGAAAATATTTATTATATCCAATCAAAACTGTTAACTAGTTTTAATAATCATTGAATGATCTTGATTAATCTTTAGTCATGCTTAATAAGATTCAAAATACCATTAGACATCATAACGTAATCGCCTTTATCATGTAGTATGCTCAATTATCTATTAGAATCATTGATATTACTTAGACGTACTGTTCTACACGTTGTTACAAGGCAAAGTTTTCGACGAAATGATTTCTCTTCGGATGATAATCATTGGTAGGCAGTTACACAATACGTATGATTCTTCCTCTTCTATGACCTACTTAGATATCTAGGCTGAGAGATATAATTTAAATCTTTTAAATTTTATTTCTTCGCGAATTTTTTTGGTAATCTGATACTGTGAATGCCATTCTGTCATTTTCTAGTTGGCCGTTCGCAAGAAACCATTGAAAAAAAAGGAAACATTCTGTGTTTTGTCGATAAATAGTATGCAACCAATTGCTAACTAGCGCCACCATTCGTAATGAAAAAAGCGTTGCAAGTGGTTATGCCATGCTACAAATATCTCTTTCTCATTCTCTTCCGTCAAATATATAATGATGCACCGTCTTTCTTACACAAGTGGTACGAATATTTTTCATATCTAGTTGAAGATCTGATTGATGCCAAATCGTAAGAAGCCGAATACATTATTTTTGCCCGCTCGAATAAAGCGACTAATGCAAAAAGATGAAGAAGTAACTTTTTTCTTTGTTTTCGACATTTTCTTCTTCTTACGAAAGAATTTTTGCTTTTGTCTTTTTAGGTCGGCAAACTTTCTGCAACAGTTCCGGTGATTGCTGCTCGCGCATTAGAACAATTTCTCGAAGAACTTATTACGAAAACCGCATCAATAACAATGTCACTTCAAGCAAAAACTTTAACACCCGAACATATTCGACAAAATATCTATGCAGATCCACGTCTTTCGTTTCTTCATGATTTAGCTAATCGAATGGCACCTGGCCCAAATAATAATAGTGGTCGATCACTTACAACATCTTCTACGATGTCAACAGCATCAAACCGTACACCATTTCAACAACAGTTAAGTGTACCTTATCAAGATCCACCACCGCTACCATCAACAACATCTACCAATCAAAGTAATTCGCTCTACATTAATCATCAATTGAGTCGTTCTTATTCGACTTCATATTATACCAAAGTGAAGTCAAATAAACGAAGTTTTGATCTTGTTAATGATGAACAAGAAGATGACGATGACGATGATGATGAGTCATTCATGCCTAATCATACAGCCACATAGACAATTGAAAAAAAAAGAAAATCTTTCTTGTATAGCTTTTTTTGTCTTTATTATTATGTTCCTGTTGTTTGTGTTTTGTATTAGACCATATTGTTTGTTTGTTTATTTTCGGTTCCCATGTGACGATAAGATACAATGTTGCTCCGTCCAGGAAACTTATTTCATTTTTTTTTCTTGACTTATTTCAGATAATCTTCTAAGCAAAAACAAGTAATCATGACTGAATGGCGTGAATTTCGTCCAGAACAAAAATTATTAAATTCGAATTTCGATGGTTATCGTTTAACATTAGAACCACTTGCTCAATATTCATTAAAATTTGACAATAATATTCATGTACAAAAAGATATTGAACTTGGCAATGATTTATATTCGTATAATAGCATTAAAGGATTTAAATCTTTAAATCAACTTTATATAAATTCATGGAAACCTAATAATAATGATTTATACTATTTTGATCAAATGCATTCCATTCAACAAGTAGATTTAACATCGAATCAATCTTTTTCACATTTGCAACAGCCAACAATTGTTTATCAATTGTCAAACACTACTTTATATGGATCAATGATTTTTATAAGTGATTCACTTGTTTTTGTATGTGATGGTCGTTCAAAATTATCTGTTTTAAATACAAATAATCCAAAATGGAAACTTTTACATGACGAAGATTTCGATGAATATTTAACATCACCTATAAGATTAATACATGCTGTTAGTTGTGAAGGATATTTACATGCAATTATTGGTTTTATTCAAGCAGAATGTCAACTACTATGGGCGACATTTTCTATTGGATCATCGAGTGAAATTAAATTAATTAGACGACGAATATTAAATGGAAAGAAATGGCCAGATTTCGTAGCTATTGAATCTAATGGACAAAGTGTGTATGTTGCTGCCGAAGGATTATACACATTTAAATATGATTCACTTATTGAGGTAAGTATAATTGTTACCATTTTTATGCTGGTCTGAAATAGTTCGGCGCTACCGGCATTATCAATGGCAACTTCTCCTGATAATAAAAGCCTTTTTTCTCGATATCCTTGTAGGAGATAGAAAAATTATCAAAAGTCGCCTCCCGACTTAATTGTAATGCAAGTAGTATAATAGGTTTAATGACTTTTTATATAGGTTAAAAAAGAAGAACCACCCAAAGAACCAGTTGTTGAAAAAATTGAATCGTCATATCATTATATTTGGTCACAAACTCATAATATGATTGAAATAGAAATCGATATTACAACAAGCGAATCACAACAATGGTGTGTTAATATTGAATCGAATCATTTGAAATGTTCTGTAGATGATGATATATTAATCGATGCTAAACTTTTCGGCAACATTGATCCGAAAGAAAGTTCATATGTGATTACAAAAGATAAAAGCAATCAATTAACAATAACCTTACAAAAATCTAATATTGGCTCATTTTGGAGTGAAGTATTTAAAGAAGGTAAATCTATGTCAGGTGATATTAAAATGAATGGTCTACCTGAAACAAATAATACCGACGAAACCGATGAACTTAAACAACCATATAATAGCCAACAACTTGAAGAATGTGATCAATATGCAAATGATACTGATGTTTATCTATCAAGATTTGATGGTGATACACATGCTGTTACGCATCAAGCATTGATCAATAATCAAATATTATTCACAAAATTAAATCCACCATCATTATGTATTCGTCATGATGTAAGTTATTTACTGATAAAACAAAGAATCAGACGACTAATCGAATTTTACCTAATTACAATTGTTTGTTGAGCTGTACTAATTGAAATAGAAAGCCCCATTAGAAGAAAATAAACAGAATTCTATTCTTATTCTAATCCATGATTTCAAAGATCTTTGAGAATACAGACATCTATTATATAAGCATAACATAGTAACCTTGGCCCGTGCACTGAATAGAACATTCTTTGACATTTTTATTCAAAACATTTAACAACCTGCTTTAACAATGATTCCTAATTTCAGGTTGACGGACTTATTTGGCATATCAATTCAATAACATCCAATGATCAATTGCCATGGACTCATGAAGCAACGTTAAATGCATTCGGCTATGTTCAAGCATCTAAACAAAATCGTAAATTTCTTTCTACACCAACTGATTATTCATATGCATTAATATCCGATTCACGTATACATTTATATATTTACAAACAAAATACGCCTACGTCAAATCTTCCTGGTACATCTTTACGCAATAGAAAAACTGGTAAAGTTGTTGATAGCATCGCTAAACAACATATGATATCACTTGAAAATCACAATGAAATTCTTGGTCTTATAACAACAAATGAACAAACATTTATTCTAACTGACGACCAATTATTTATTATTTCTGTTTAAAAATATTTGTTATCTGTTTTCTCTCTCTTTGTTTTAGATATTTCTATATTCGAATAATGGATAGCGGACAATTAACTATTGAAACCGTTACGCAATTATTACATCAACATACATTTCCGGCATCTGTTGAGGCAGCATTAATTGCAATGCGTGAATGTTCGATGTTTGCACGTAAAGATTTAACTATGTTAGCAAATCGTTTTTTATTTTGTCATTCACTTTCAACATCAAATACAAATCCATCTCAGCCCGTATGGAAAAAAACATTAAATAATATTCAAGAACTTCATACACTCGATCTACTAAGACAATTTCTAGAAAATCAATCAGATATAACAATTTCAGCACGTGTTTTTGATACAATTTTTTTCGATATACTCTCAGATCCCGATCATCCATTATTTACACTTTATTATAATTTATTTTTAAAATTTCTTTCACTTGCAATATCATTTGAATCGAAACCAGCATTAACAATAATCGCACGATGGTTCTTAACAATATCGAAAACCATTGATTCGTTATTAACAAAAATTATCGAGTACATTATACATGAACATATAGCATTAGCAATAACAAAATCAATCAATAATCTTTGTATAATATCACCATTGTTTACATTATGTTTTATTAAACAAACATGTGTATTATTAGACAAGGAAAATTTTATTGTTGACACAAAAATCATTCAAACATTGATTGAATTACTTACATATGGTTTAACAAATTCTACCAATCTGCTGCTTGCTACTTTACAACAAGAATTTATTACACAAAGTAATTAGTTATTCTGTATAGTAGAGTAAGAGTTAGGGAGATTTTTTACTGATAAACTTACCATTGGCATAACTATGTCTATATAAAGATTGAGTTCAGTAAAAACAAAATCCAAAGATTAGAACTGAACAAGCTCATAGGAATCATCAAGACTTCTGACTTTTTAAATCATAATCGTTAAATAAAAAATTCTATACTAAATGCAAAATTTTATGTTGAACAGTTCAACAGGGAATGTCAGAATTAATATATATTTTTTTCTTTCTAAATAGGTAATTCATCGTTGTTCAACTTTATTCCTTCAATGATTCGTTTGAATGTTTTATTTCCTCTTCGTTCATATGGATCGTCGTCATTATATTTACATCTTGATCATTTTCATGCAGCGATCCTTTCATTTTTATTTTCCATCGTTGTTAATCATTCAGATCAAAATATAATTCTTCAGAAAAATCTTTTTCCATCGAATTACTTCGAACAATTACTTGTTACTTTTGAAGATTTTATTGAACGTGAACAACCGGAACAAAAAAATATTGATGAATGTATACAACGTTATTTACAAACTGTATCCATCTGTAAAACTCCATCGTTACCATTAATTCAATTGTGTATCTCTGATCTAGAAAAACACTTTTCTCTTTTTACAAATCATAAATTATTTCAGATACTAAAACATAAAGAAGAACAAGAAATGAGAAAAGCCTAAAATTCATTGTTATGTAAATTTTTTTCTGTTTCAGATGGATAAAGATAAATCTACAGATGATGTCGATACTAAACGTGCTGAACGACTTGCACGATTAAAAGAACTTCATTTACGACGCGTATGTATTAAAAAGAATGAATGAATGGCCACTGTTATTTCATTTCCTAGTAAAATGTCGTGACTTTTAACTTCATTTACTTATAATTGAAGATGACGTCTCATACATAATGGGCCAAAGCGTTGAGAATAGAATTTTGTTTGTCTATGTTCAGTACGGGATAGTCAGCGTATTGACTCTATGTTTCCCCATCTATCTAAAGCATTATTATGCTGTCTTATTGATAGATATAATTGTCTATCGGCAAACGTGAGAGTTAAACATGCAGGATTTCTCTTGAGTAGAAGTATGTACTCGTAGTTACCACGCTCTAACTGTTACTTACTTTTATGTTGTGCATGTCAAAGAATAATTTCAGTATAATTCTCATGAACTACTTAATACCTTGAGCTTTTAATTTATGTTACCTCACTCATGTGCGTCTTATCGAGTAGTAGTTTTCATTTAACAAAAATAAAAAATAGCTAAATTTAAACTACACTTTTCTTTGTAGAATTTGTAGTAAAATCGCCTAAATATAATTCACGTATGACTTAGAAAAAGTGGCCATTTACTAACATGCACCCATTATTATTTCGTTTTACCGTTGAAAACAATTTTATCTTTTTTTTTATCGAAATATAGAATGAAGCTCGAAAATTAAATCATGCTGAAGTCATAGAAGAAGATCATCGAAAAAGTTTACCGACAAATTTCGAACGTCGTTGTGAACGTATTAAGAAACAAGATGAAGTAACCAAGCGACGACGTGATGCTGTTGATTCTGGTCTTGATTATGAACGTGTTGAACAATTAGATTGGACAGCCGAAGATTGTGACAAATGGGAGAAAAAACGCAAGAAAAAAAATCCTGATGTTGGCTTTGATAGTAAGTTAAATATTTTTCTGTGCTTCAATTTCTAGTCATATAGAAAGTATAATAAAATAAAAGTTATGCAATGTTTAACTGAGCGGAGGCATAGAAAAAACATGTGTCTGAGAACAAGATTTATAATTTTTTTTCTGTTGAAGCAAAAGCAATGGTTAAATAGATTCGTTTGTTTTACTCAAATGTACTCAGTACTAATTGACCTTCAATATTCTACTTTGCTAATAGTTCTCAAGTAATTTATTATAACATCAAATGTAAACTTTCACTTTTATTTTTCTTCATAATGTTCTCTTGTTACATAAATAAGTTAAACATCCACTTTTATTTATAGACTATGAACAATGTACTTATCGTGCGTATACAAAATTGACTGCACAAATAAAACCTGATATGGAAGCATGCGATAAGCAAAAAGAAGAATTGTAAGTTTATCGTTGATATGATAAATCTATCATAGCTAGACGTATATATTTATTGTATTTGCAGGGGTGAAGATTATTATGCAACATCAAGTTCATTGATTCATGGCTCACATAAACCGAATGAAAAGGCTGTTAATCGTATGGTTGAAGATCTGGAACTACAGTATTCAAAACGTGGCAAATTTTCTCGTCGTCGTGCATTTGATATCGATGCTGATATCGATTATATCAATGAACGTAATCGTGCATTTAACAAGAAAATCGAACGTTACTACGGAAAATATACGGCCGAAATCAAGCAAAATTTGGAACGTGGAACAGCTGTCTAAACATTTCATATATGTATTTGAATCCATTTCTTTTTGCCTAACGCTTCGTTTTTTGTTTTTGTACAAATAAATAAGCAAGCCTATCTATATGGATGTGAGCGGTCAATAATCGTCATATGTATGTGAATCAAAGTAAATGAAAGATGATGTCATCAATTATGTTGTGAAAATGTCAATGTGCTGTTGTTTTTTCTTTGTCAGACCTATTTAACGAAAGCATAAGAGCAACTGCTTGACGTGATGTATATGTCTACATATATATGTTCTCATTCCTTTTCGTCGTTTTTCTAATTATAATAGGAGCACGTATTGGCTTGTTTAGTGTGAGATCGATTAACAAAACGTTAATTTTTCTTTGAGACGATAGAGTAGGACAGTTTGAGAATAAAGTGTGCCCCATTTCTTTTCACTACTGATACACTTACACTTTCAAGAGTGTGACAAGTGGGCAGACAAATATAGATGCGAAAAGCGAAAAAATAACCAAAACAAGAGCAGTCGAGTCAATCGAATTTGGATCATACGCAGCTCATACTAAATTCATAAACATGCATTTATGCATATCGAACGACATCAATCTACACTTGAAATATATATATATATATATATAGCAAAACATTAAAACTAATGAGTGGCCTTCACTGTAAGGTATGCATTAAGCTGTGTGTCTATCGTTGGCCATTTTTCTTTTCTTTTCATTCCGCTTATGTCAAGCATACAAAGAAGGAAAAAAAGGAGACTTAGATAAAACCATAGAACTGTTAATCTTTCATATCACAACGACTTCATTCTCGATATTATGTTTCTACTAAAAATAAATACGACAACTTGATGTGCCCATTATAAGGGTATATTTCAGGTGAATAGAAAGAAAAATGCCTTTAGAATAAACACACAGATCTATAGTGGAAAAATTCATAACAACCAAGATATATAAAAATTTTCTGCATCACGGTTTACAGATTTTCGTGTGTTCTTCTTCCACCTTGCTCGTCTCTTACTTGAGCCTGTAATTGGACAAAACGGTATGTTCTTTTACCATCGACATTCTTCTTTTCTTTTTTCAGAAAGACTAGTTAGTTCACTCGTTGATCATTGTAAAATCTGCACTACATTATTAAACTCTCTCTACATATATGTTGTGCGTGTGTGCCGAAGGAGAACGATGAAGAAGCCGCACTCTCAAACACACCGTTTCTTTTTTTCCTTCTTTTTTTCTCGCTCTCTGTCTCTCTCTCTCTCTCTTTCTCACCAACGACTCAGTCATCTTGCTCTCTGACTAGTGTGTTTTTCTTTTATAAATATTCAGTTCTATATTCTCATTTTAGAAATATGCCAAAACTCAATGTTACCTTTAGGCTAAAGTCTATCTAGATTAGAATAAAAATATAAAAGAAAGTTAATTTGCTTTCGCATGGCATGCAAATGTATCTTGTTCAAATACATGTCTTATCATTTTCAATGTATCAACTGGTGATACAATCAATTTATGTAAGTATTTTGAAAGAATGAAAGAACCTTACTGTGATATTTTTCTATTATTTCTCTTTGTATTTTATTATAATCACGAATGCATCGAGCAGAAAATCTCTATGCGTCAGCTAATCTTCGTCTTTTGCTCTTTTTTTTCTTTCTCTTTTCTTGGCAATGTGCTCGTCGAGGTTTTTATTTTATTTCATAAAACACCAATAATGCTTAAGTGAGCACAAATAGTAAATGCTTTTATGTTATAATAAAATTTTGTAGAAAAGTAAATGTTAAAAATTCGGGAAAGACATCAGTATCAAAAGGTAAAAAATGAAAGTATAAGTTAAAATAACATATTTTATTGTGTCTCTTTCTCTCACACCTTTGATATTTGTACGATTTCATTCTTTGTCATATGCTTTTGTCTGTAAAAGATGACATAGAAAAACAATAGACATTTGCAAGTAACAAAATAATGCATATAGATGTGCTTAACGCAGTCAAAAATAACAATCGGCAAAAAAAAGAGTAAATGAGAGACAAAAAAGTATAGAGTGTGCCTACATATTTCAAGTGTGTGAAATGATTGCGGTTGTGGATTAGACATAAACCACATCGTAAGAAGGAAGAGCAACGAAACCGAATGTATTCTTATTGTATGTCAAAAAGAAAAACAATTGGAATAGGGATAAAGAGACGAGAAGAAAGAGAGAGTGAGAGAGAAAAAAGTACAATAGGGATACATCGATTTTTTGGACACAAAATTGAGAACAGATTATTCATTTCTATCAAACAACATTCTAGTAATCTATGCAAGCACAAAAGAAAGTGTTTCAGTTTATTTGGAATTTGATTTGAACAATATAAGATCAAATATGTAATATACTCTTGATTTCTGTAATTGCGCTGCACTATGGCATCGTCGTCGAACATTTTTATTCGTTCATATTAATATAGATGTGTGGAAGTAATTTATTCGCACCTTTTCATACTGTTGAAATTTGAGACTCGCATATGCTAAGATATACAGAAAGAGAACGCGTGCGCATTCAGATACTTATGATCAATCTTATTTATCATGAATTCGTTTTGAAAATAGACCCACTGAAATTCGATCAGTCGTTTTCTTTTTTGTTCAAATAGGCTTCAGGGTAAAAAATACTCAGAACAATTACATCATACAATTGTCTCTGTTACTATATACATATATATATATATACATATATTTTTATTTTTTTTCTATAATTGAACCAAACGATGACCTACCACTTCATACGGAACATTGAATTTTATTTTCGTATGAAAGTATCCTTTGACTTTGAAGACAATCGTAGTTATGTCTTTGATCAATAATAGTCTTTCGCTTTCTAATGTATGGATCATCAACTAGAGATAACCTTCTCATGTATATTACTTTCTTTCTTACGCAATTTTATAAACTTCTATTTATCGACTAGTAATTGATTTTATTCGTATCTTTTTCGGTTTTAGTACAGGTATTATCGATTGCTCATCTCCTCGATAGACGACGATGAACCAACTGGAAACAAATTTATTTTTTTGGGCTGTATTTTCCATAATCTTATTCGAACTTTTATGTATCATCTTTCTATGCCGGTGGTGCTGTAATCGTATTAAACCGAAACGATTTTATGTTAAGGTAATTCGATTTTTTTGTAAAATTTTCAATGGTACATTTGAATAATTGCAAGAAAAAAGTTTTTTTGTTATATCCACCTCTGATATCTAATATATCAAGTTACCACTTGATGTTACTTGTTGATCGATGTTCAAGGAGAATAATTCGTTATCAAGCTAGAATAATGTTTTTTTTGCCAATCGAACGAACGAACGAAACAAATAGATAAGATATTTTTGTTTATACAAGAATAAGTATTTAATTAAATCAATTGATTTCAAGTTAGTTGTTTTTACACTTCAGTTGATTGGTTATTTTCAAGATAAAATTCGATTTATAGTTAGTTATAGTAGATGAATGTTGACCTTCGTTTTCTATTTTCTTTTTGTAGCGAGAAGAATATGAATATCTGCAAGGTAATAATGGTACACCATCACAATTTCAGTCAACGATCCTTCGTCCACCACATGCTGATGAATTAGCACTTGTTGGTACTATTCGTGGACAAAATCCTACGATCAGTTTCGATAGCGGTATTCAAAATTTTGGCTTTTATCGTGGTGGTGGCGGAGATGATGATGATGATGATGATGATGATGGTAATGAATTTAATCCACCGGTATCATCTGTAATAGCATCACCTCCTTCCTCATCTCAACATTTAAATTGGATTGAACTACGAGCACCACAGTCAGCAACGACAACTGGTATAATTAATACAGCACAATTATCACCAGCTGATTATGAAATTCGTTCTTATCCGACAGATGATTATATTTATACACATCAATCTCCACCTCCTCGTCCAACGATAATTGATCTTCATCATTATCGTCATGAATATGAAGATCATGACAATTTTAAACATGATGATCATGATGATGAAAATGAATTAGAAAATTTTCAACTTCAATCTCTTCACTGTTCTGACCTTATTCTTCCACATATACAACGAACAGATACATCAACTGAATCATTCGGTGGTAATAATTTAACAATTGTACCGAAATCTATTCTTAAAAGTAGTAGTAGTACAACACCACCACCACCACCACTTGATTTACTCTCAATACAATATTCTCAAACACATCGTAGTCGGACACCATCAAAATTTGATGAATCACCTCGAATATCAGTCAAAATAAATACAGATGAATCAATTCCAATTGATTATCCAACAAGTGCAATTGAGTTAATTATTCCCAATGAATCAACTATTTCAAGAAGTGATCCAACATCATCATCATCGAATAGAATGCGTTTTGCTAGCGTTAGTCAATTAAATGAAGTCGAATGGGAAGTACCGAGAGAATTTCAAACTGTTGCTTATGATTCCATCAACGATAGACAAGGATCTCGTACTCCTTTAATTTATAGTTCAAATGAAAATTTAAATAATAATAACAATAATAATAATGAAAAACTATCAAATCGACAACGAAGTCAATCAGCTTCAGTTGATCAAAGACAACATGTATCACGTGCATTTGTACCATGGGATCGTGAAAAGAATATTGTTCCACCTTGCTATCTATCCGATAATATTGAACAAACTGATACTACACAACAAAAAGCATTTGAATATTAACAATATGTTCAGGGTCAAAGCTTTTTTTTCTTGCTTTTATATTCAATTCCAATCTTCTTCATTTGTAGCGGTTTACCTTCAGGTATAAAAGAAAAAGAAAGTGTCAATATTTGTGTGTTTGTACTGACTCGTCTCGACGTGTGATACAAGCTTAATAGAATGTAACATTGTATATGATATATAAAACCGCTACATGTTGGAGAATGAATAACCGCTGATTGAATTAACTTCGTGTCCTCAGTGTCAAATTTCTATTTTTTTTCTTATTCAAAAACTGACAAATCGAACTTTTCTCTTCGTATATTTGTTCTTGTGTACATGTTTTTTATGAAATTGTGCAAACAAACGTCACTATTTCTTTTTATCTTGACCTGTTTTTCTTTTATGTTTGCCTTTGTTTTCTTCTTTTTTTATGATTATTATTATTATTTATGCGTTTTCGCTGATTTTTGGGAAGCGACAAAAAGTAACAGTACATTTGAACACTGATGCAGCAAACTATGTGCATGCAGTATTAGATGAGATAAATAATTATTGTACATCTTCGAGTATGCAGAATGCTTTTTTTTTAAATTTTAATCTTGCAGTAGGCTAATGATATTTTAAATGAAGTCATGAAAACCTTTGAAACACTACAATCATTGCTGATATAATAATAATGGATGATTATCATAATATATTATCATGTTATTCCTCTTACAGTCTACACCAGTGATGGGACCGGTTCGGTTCCAAATGTTTGGAACCGATTTTTTTAGATATATATTCTAATATATTTGTTAACTTATTCACTAAAAGTGAATGAGCAAAGTATATCTATATCGTCTGATGGTGTGTAAATGAATAAACTAATTCATCAACCATTTTATTTATTTTATTCAAAAATATTGTGAAGCTGCCGATCGCGTTCAAAAGGTCATTATCAACACTAAATTTAGACGAAAGAAAATTACATATAATACATAGAACAATTTTTATTTTTCGTTCTCTTCTGCACATTGCACTATGAAGGGGAGAAATACATTTCCCCAGTTTGATGTTCATAACAGACGAAAAATAAGAATAAGAATAAAAATTGTTGTATGTATTATGTGTAATTCTCTTTCATGTAAAATTAGTGCTGATAATGACTTCTTGAACAAGATCGAAAGCTTCAAAATATTTTTGAATAAAATAAATAAAGTGATTGATGAGTTAGCTTATCTTGGACTTGAAGACAGTATAGCACGTTTCTATGATTTAACCAACTGCTTCATAAATCTTCAGTTGTGAGTAATAGTTTTGTTCATCACTCAGTATATACTTTTACAGACAACATTTTAGTAGGAAGCACCCATATATATAAACAAATCTTAATTGATTATCAATATGTATTCGTTTTTAATTCACTAACTAAAGATTGCTCTGTTTTGAACTTTAAAATAATCTTTAACATCCCAGGTCGAGCAATCCGACAGTAGGCACCTATCGGAACCCACCCGATCCGACTGGAACCCAATACGATTTTATCGGATCCTGTCAGATCTTACAGAATTATCGTTGGATTCCGGGTCGAGGAATCGATGTCGGATCCTCAGTGTCGGATTCCTATGAATTCCAACAAAAAACCGTTGGATGTCATCGGAAGTTCATAGGATTCCGACACTGATGATCCGACATCGATTCCTCGACCCGGAATACAATAGAATTGTATCGGATTGTAGAATATTTCCAGGTTTCTATCGGATCCGATGTTGGATCAGTCAATATGGGTAGGTTACTATTTTCGAGTGCTTCGTCAATCCGAAATGATAAACTAGAAAAGTACAGAGCAAAGGCTGGAAAGGGTAACATATATAAATTATTTCTGAAAACCTAGGTTATATGACATTTTTACACAACGTTCTTCAATGAATAATAACCCGCTAGTTGGAATAAATTCTACTCGTTGCACTGAACGACGAATAAAAATGTAATGATTCATTCTTGATTAACAAAAAATTGGCTATCCACTAAAAATACACTTCAGTCTTTTCTGCTTGAAAAATATTTCTAACATAAAAGCGAAAATGACTATGTTTTTAAAATTGTCTGCAACTCAGCTTTCTTGGATCCGGCCCAGAAAACGTTTTGGATTCCATTGAAGGACTTTTCTTACAACTATCGAAAGTATTATAATCACGCCTTCAATATATTGTTATAAGTGAATATCTTTAAAAAAAGGGCAGAAACCGATAAACTTTTTTTTATCTTTTAATCGAGTCGGTTCGGTTCGAAAAAAACACAAACCGATCCCATCACTGGTTTATACCCTATGATTCAATTTATATATATTCTTATTTATAGAGTAGAATTTATATAATTTAACTTCATTTATTTCATCCAAAGCACGTAATCAAATGATAAGAACGATATATCATCTGATTGGAATTAAGAAGCAAAATAAAATAGCAAATTAATAAGATTAAATATAATGATATATATATATTAAAACTTTAGTAACCTATCACCCATATATATTATCGCTTGAAATGTGAGATAAACAATTTGTATTAAAAACTGTTTTTTCTCTATCGTCGACGTGTTTTTGTTTTCATTGTTGTAGGATTGGTTTTCGCCGTTGTTTCATGTGTTCCTTTCTTATTGCTATAAGATTCTTTCGCTCTTCCTAAACAGATTGAACACTTGCATGATCGAATGCGAGTTATTTGAGTTGTTTGTTGTTCCTTTCGTCCCGTTGTAGTATTACTACAATCCATTATAATAGATTCAGTGTAAGTTGAATCTGGTGCACAACATGAGCATTCTTTTCCTGCAACGTTTCCAGTTAATGGATCAAGCTGTTCGTATGATGGACAGTAACCAACACATGATTCATGTTGAATTTCTTGTTGAGAAATACATGCACCAATAGTGATACGAGCAGAATATTTATACTTAGGTTTGCAAGGACTGTCGGAAGCTATAATTAAAAGAAGAAAACTAAATTCAAGACTCCAATTACTTGGTATTCTTACATGGTTGTGATGATACATGATTCGTAGTCGGTACAGTGTGAGTTTCCACTTCTGTCACATTAGTTTTTGGTGTGATAATTGTTGGTTCCACACAAACGACGATTTCAACTGTTACATCTTGTGGTGGTTGATTGTCGCTTGTATGTAGCAATGTAATATGAACAGAATTTACTTTTGTTGAAAATTGTACATTTATTTTTGGACTTGTTGCCACCTGTGAAGTTATTTTCAATGGAATTTGATCTGATGGATGAGTCATTATTGGTTTATCTTCTGCATCCAAAAACATGACACGCATTTGATCGACATTTGTTGTTTTAGGCAACTTAACTGATTTAATAATAGCTATTTGTGCCATGGGGAAAATAATAATATAAGGCTTGTCTGATGCAGGAAACGAAACACCAATTTCTCCTGGATTAATATTACTTGGCTGATACGGTGTTCGTGGTTGTACAAAATATCGAGGTATTAATGGGTTGCTTTCATGATTGCTTTGATCTGGAATAACTGCAATGTCATCTTCACAAGTGTCGGAAGTAGTCGTAAAAATGTCAGGAATTGTTTTATGTTTCGACGGGTTCGAGCTAGGATATGTTGATAATAAACTAGACGATACATTAGTAGTCGCTGATGCTAAATATAATACAGAAGAATACTAGTATCAAATAATTGTTCATGTGTAAATAAAAATTAACTTACTAGGTTCGACGACTGCTTTGGTGCGGAAAGTTTCATTGCTCCAGCACGCCAATATTGCTAATTTCACTGGATTTTCTGGTAACATGTTATCTCTTGTTGATAACAGTGTGATTGTTAAATCTCCAACATATTCTAAGTCGTTTTCAAATGTCACAGTTGGCGCATAACTATTCATACTGAATACATCGTTTGTTTGATCAGTGGCAACTTTTATCAAGGATACTTGTGATTCAGACGGATTAACGATTGAGACTTCACGGAGAATAGCTGACTATAGTTCAAAAGATCAAATTAGATAAATTTAACAAAAAATGATATGATTACGTGTTTGAAGGTAGCTTTAATAACAAAAGGTAGGTCTGTCACTGCGAGCCAAATTGGAATAGATGCTGTTTTAATAGGCATACCATTGATACTCACCGACGCAAAAACCTTAGAACCCAATTGTACTACATCTTGGATATTTGTACATTCTAGTTAAAGAAAAACGATTTTTCATTTTCTCCTATATGTTCGCATGCAATGCCAATGTTTAACTTACTTTTTTCAGTCAAAGTAATCGGTTTATGTGTTGTAGTTTCCGAAGGTGTATGTACTGAAATTATTTTAAAAGAAAAGACATTAGTTCCTGATTTTATACTAAAAGAATTCTCTAATCGAAAATAATATGTAATCTAAAAACGACTAGTATATTGTATCAGAGTTTACAACACTACTATCACATTACTTGGTTCGAACAGTTCACCAGAACTGTTCGAACAATTCTTTTAAACTGAACTGAACTTTTCGGACAGTTCGTCGGTTCGTCTGAATCCGGTTCGTGAGCTGCTCAAACAGTTCACCAGTTCGGAACTGTTTCCGAACTGTTATTAGTCCTAATCAATACTTAAATTACATGGGGTTTATTCAAATCTAGACTTCCATGTAACAGTCTATAAGATACACTATCTATTGTGCTAATCGAGTTATTCAAGTTGATGTCCCAATCGAATATTATAATTATAGATTTTACTACACTTCTCTGGGACATAGGAACACTACAACAGAACATACACAATCAATACAAATCATGCTTAGAAACACTTGATTGGCTACACTCAGCAAAGGCTAATGATTTTAGTAAAATTTCCAAACTCAGTCTCGATGAAAATATATGCGACGATATTTCTAAGAAGTTGGACTACAGTACATCGACTATTAACGTATAACTTATCAAAAATATAATTTCTCCCACTATTTCAGTCATTTAAAAAGCGAAAAATCTATTAACGAGTCAAGCAACCTGAAAATTAAAATGCTATGCAATATATAAATTCATGTGAATTTACTAAGTCACGACTCTCTCCAGCAGAATAGAAACGACTGAAGATCGTTTTTTACTCATTATTCATATGCTTTTTCTCAGTAGCTCACACATATAATAAAAAATTCGTCTACCTAAAAACCAATATTAAACAATATGTCTGCAGCGTAGTAATAACAATTTTAGTTTCAAACTATTTTATTCAACAACACACATGTGGATCCAAAGTTTTACATGAATCAAAATAATTTAAAACAATTATAAACCGGAAATTGTATAAAAAAAGACAGTTGCAATTTTCCCCACACAATCACCTCCATCAAGGACAAAAGTAAAACCAAGATAAAAAACAGAAACTACATAAGATCTAATCATCATCATCATCTATTCACGATTTAAGATTATCGTGACAATCACGGCTAGGCATTAACCACAACTGCGAGAGCTCCCCGCCCCCTCCCCACTCACACTCAAATAGCTATAGAGGCATACTGTAAACATTGTCAAATCAAGACCTACCACTCTTAAAAATAATGTGGCAGTATTCTACTATCCTCCCAAAATCTAAGTCGAAGAGAACCTTCACTCGACACTCAGGAAACAACTAAAAAAAAACATGGAGACGCAAGCTAAGAAAACCAAGACCATCACGCAATACCAGCTTCACATAGCAACTGAAACCAGTTAATTAATAATCGAGAAACTTGAACGCAAGAGCTCCATTCGTCACTCGCAACACTACAAAAAACGACTCACAAGAATGACAGCAAAGTTTCTATGCACAACACCCTACGCTAAAACTCAAGTCAAAATGTCCGTATCTCCAGACCAATTATCAGAAGATACCCTCAACCAAACCTTAACAACCAAATTAACGAAACAGAACATCAAGGAAACGACAAACACCAACCACCCTCAGACCGTCAAGACAAGACAACCGACATACCTATCTTTGTTCCATGCGTCGTGTCGCCTA